>CP125978.1:418116961-418396809 GCA_030063025.1 Avena longiglumis | reverse complement strand
CTGAAGAAGAAAGGCTATATCATATCACATATTATGAATTGCATGTGATGTTAATCCTTTATGCATCTTGTATTGCTTAGTAGACTACGGTAGCATTATAAGATGATCCTCATGCACATGAATTTCAAATCATAAAGTGTTCACCCTTAGTTAGCACCGCTGCTAAAGCTTGTTGTTTCAAGCACCACGTGATGATTGGGTGTGTTAGATTCGCAAGTGTATACAACGTGAGCAAGCGAGGTTGCTCATGCGAAACTAAGGTTTGATCTTGACGAGCCTAGCATGTATGCATATGGTCTCCAACACGGATCACCGAAAGGTAAAGCATGAATCGTATAGTAGATATGATGAACATGACGATTGTTCGCCATTGAAACTATATCAACTCTCGTGATGATCGGTGTTGATGTAGTGGATTTGGTTCGTGTGATCACTAAAACAATGTGAGGGATGTTGTTTTGAGTGGGAGTTCACCTAGTTTAATTTCATTAATTAATTTGAACTCAATTTGTCATAAACTTAGTCCAAACTATTGCAAATATGATGTAGATCAATGGTAGCCCCTACCATCAATTTTAATGCTGCTCCTAGAGAAAGAAAAGTTGAAAACAATGGAAGCAACTTCGGATTGGTTCCGCAATTTGAGCATTGTCCTCACATGGTAATTTGACCTATGTCTTTGGATGCCATTGGGTGACCCACTGCGGTGATGCTTCGATGAAGTAAAGAATGTTTACCTTGCTGGAAGAATCAGTACTCCATAGTTCAGTGTGCTATCTTGTATGGTTTAGAATCGGAGCTTTAAAAGGTTTGAAGAGTCGACCCATATGATATTGTCGAGATCTCAAATTGATTTTTGAGACTCATGCGGCAATTGAAAGCTATGAGGCTTCGAAAGTTCTTTAACTGCAAGATGGAAGAGGGCAGCCCGTCGCTGAGCATGTGCTTAAGATGTCTGGGCACGCAAACAAACTTCAAAGCTTTGGTATAGTGATTCCTAATGCTTTGGGGATTTACCGTGTCCTCGATCCACGCCACCAAGTTACAGTGAACTTTGTGATGAACTACAACATGCGTAACATGAACAAAGAGTTGCCAGAATTTTGCTATGTTAAAATCTGCGAAGTGGAGATCAAGAAAGAGCACCAAGTGTTGTTGGTCAATAAGACCACCAAACTCAAGAAAGGCAAGTCTAAGCAAAAGGACACTTCAAGAAGGGTGGTAAGAAAGTTACCATCACCAAGAAAACCAAGGCTGGACCCAAGCCTGAAACCGAGTGCTTTTCGCAAGGGAGAAGGTCGAAGCGGAATTGCCCAAAGTACTTGGCGGATCCGAAGAACAGCAACATCAAGAAGAAAGGTATATCGATATACATGTTATTGATGTGTATCTCACTAGTACTGTAGTAGTGCACAGGTATTTAATCTTGGTTCGGTTGCTCATATTTGTAACTCAAACAATCGCGAATAAACGGAAGCTAGCGAAGAACGAGGTGGCGATGCGGCGTGGGAAGCGGATCAAAGGTTGATGTGATCGCGGCTCAAGACGCTACCCTTCATCTACCATCGATTAGTTTTATACTTAAATAATTGTTATTTAGTGCCTGTGTTGAGCATGAACATTATATCGATCTTGTTTATTGTAGACGGTTACTTGTTTAACTCAGAGAATAATGGTTGTTCGATTTATATGAGTAATATGTTTTATGCACATGCACCTTTGATAGATGGTCTATTCTTATTGACTCTCGCGGGAGCACTGACGAGTGGGGACACCCACTTAAGCATCCAGGAGCATCGCTTTAAAGCAGCCGCCCGATATCGCTTCCTTGCCAAGAGCTTATTCAAATTAAACCTTTCCATTTTATTTCAAACTCATCAGATCCAACTTCAAAAATTAACCCAGATCGATTAAGTGCATCAAATTGAATGAAACTAATTTTGTTAGAAAGGTATGGGAATGCTGAATCCAAGCCCGTTGGATTCAAGTCATTTGGATCTATAGATCACCCATGGTAAAAATAACAAGGCAGAAGCTTTTCTGTATTCAAACATTTTTTAAATTTAAACCGTAATAGATTTTGAGTTGATTCCAACTCTCAAAAATCATATTTAACCATACCTTTCAGAATATATAAAAATATATAGGTTTACTTGCAGAAATAATGTTTAAGTAATAAAATAATGCTACATAGGCATTTCTAGCCACTTTAATTAATTAAAATAAAAGGGTAAAACCTTATTAAATTGTGACACCACTTTAAATCATATTCCCATGGACTAAAAGATGTGGTGATGACATGTGTCAACATGATCCCATGTTGGTTTGGAGAATATTAAATCTTAAGTAGTTTTTCAATGAGTAGAAATTACTTTTCTAAAAATAAAAAGAATTAAACCAAGCCTTAATCTTGTAATGTTAGAGATGATGTTAGATCATCTATATGACCCTTGTGTGTGATGATTGCAAGTAGTTAAGTATTGTTTGGTGATTATGTACCTCGTATTTATTCATAGACGATAGTACCGACCAAGGATACGAGGAGGAAGGAGGATTCTACGAAGAAGAAGCCGAGGAGAACTTTAACCATTGCTTTTCTCAAGGCAAGATATTAACCTTGCAATCTAACACTTTCAATTTGGCAAGCTTATATTGACACTAATGCAAGCCTGATACTACTAGTGAATGTGCAAGCTAACCCTTGCAAGATACCCTACTGATGCCACAAACCACTACTTGTTACTATGACCACTATATGCCTTAAGTATATGTGATCATATCCACTTGATAAACCAATCCTAGTTTTTACTTACAAGATTTATACTTTATTTCTTTATTAAAGCTCTTACTTAGAGTTTACTGGAATAAATGGTAGATACTAGAAGGATATGTGAAGGTTGCATAAAGAGCATAAAATTTGGCCTAAGCTAGATAATCCTGATGTCATCTTAAGGCATGAGATTAAACTTAGCTGAAACTCCACTAGTTTACCACCCCTCATTAGTGCTTACCCCCACTTGTAGATGCTAGTGCTAAGCATAAAACTTGATCAACATTAGATGGGAATACTTGGTGAAAATGGTTATGAAAACCTTGGAATGATGGATCATTCTATTGAAATGTTTTGGACATGTGTTTTCGAACACCTGATGATTTTGGTGATGAAAATGTTGAGGCATGAGCCTTAGCCCTTTATAAAACTGATGGTTGTCTGGATGCGATACCATTCCAATTTTATCGTATAACCACAATACCCGAAGATTGGGTAGGGCTTGACTGGAAACTTATATACCTTAGTATTAGTTCCCTCACGGCCAAGGTCTGAGTTGAGGCTACCTTGTGAATATTGTCCACCTGCAAGCACCCAAGATGACAGCTTGGTCATGGTTGGGAGGCCAAACTCACAGGAGATGTGCTTATACTAGGGCGTAATCGAAAGGTTAGGATTGATTATCCGCATACCGAGTATGGTGAATTCAGATTTGTTCTGACGGATGTTTCAATGTTGTGGTGAAAGTGTACAATCTCTGCAGAGTGTCAAACTATTCGAATAGCTGCCATGATTATGGACAGTTGGAGTGGCCATACTGTTCCCCCGTCAGACTTTTCAAAATGACTTGTGACATGAATTGAGATTTTGACTTGACCACAACAGGGTTGTGACATGAGTTACAAGATCCCACTTAGGAGTTATAAAATTGTGATTAGCTTTGGAACTTCGTAGAGATAAATCTGGATTTTGCAAAACAACCCTAGAGCCTAGTTTCCTATTATCCCAAAACCCTTTTACTTGTTAGTACTAGTTTGCGAGTACTTAAAGAGTACTCATGGCTTTGTCCCTGGCTATTCCCATGGCCATACTATGAAGAGGAGTACCTGGAGGATGGACCCCGGGAAGGTTACGACAACTAGGATCATCTCCATCACAAGATTGCCTGTGACCTCGAAGATGGAGCTTCGCCTACGCTACCGTTATTATTACGTATTCCGCTGCTTGATGTTGTATTAAGAACTGGATCATGAGATCCTTATTTGTGTAAGAAATTATGTACGGTTTGTAATGGATGATGTACTATGGTATCCAATTCTGTTATGTCTCGCAAAAATGGTAATCCTGGGATTGCGATGTATGGCATAACAGGCATCTGGGATTAAAAATCCGGGTGTTGACATGCCACATGTTGAGACACATGATGTGCCATTAAATGAGGCCCCTAGAAGGTCTCAGAGAGTTAAAAGATCAGCCATCCCTACTGATTATAAAGTTTATAATACAGAAAGAGTTCATATGGAAAATGATCCCACTTCATATGAAGAAGCCATGAATAGCCCTCACTCATCGAAGTGGATGGAGGCCATGGAATACGAGATGAAATCAATAAGTTACAAAGTTTGGGACTTAGAAGAAATTCTTAAGGAGCCAAAACACTAGGCTGTAAATGGGTCTACAAAACAAAATATAACTCTAATGGGAATGTGGAAAAGTACAAAGTATGAATTATGGCAAAAGGATTTACACAAAGAGAAGGGATAGATTACAATGAGACATTTTCTATAGTCTCATGTAAGGATTCCTTTAGAATTATAATGACATTAGTGGCATTTTTTGATTTAGAGTAATATTAAATGGATATAAAGATGGCATATCTAAACGGGGATTTAGAAGAAAGTGTCTATATGAAACAACCCAAGGGTTTTATTTCGGAAGGCAAAGAAAACATGGGATGCCGCCTAAAGAAATCCATCTGTGGATTGAAGCAAGCCTCTAGATAGTGGTATCCAAAGTTTAATGAGACAATTAAGAGATTTGGGTTTAAAGTGAATGTTGAGGACAATTGTGTTTATGCAATGTTTAAAAGTGGGAAATATATTTTCCTAATTCTGTATGTGGGTGATATCTTGATTCTAGCAATGATGTCGATCATTACTAGAAACAAAGAAGTTCTTGTCCTCAAATTTTGATACAAAAGATCTTGGTGAAGCATCATATGTTTTGGGCATAGAAATTCATCGAGATAGGAAAAATGGGGTTCTAGGACTATCGCAAAAGGCATACTTAGAGAAGGTCCTGGAGAAATATAGTATGCATGCGTAATGCCACATCTCCCTATTGTCAAGGGTGACAGTTTTGGGAAATTTCAATGTCCCAAGAATCAATACGAGATCGATCAAATGAAAGCGGTTCCATATGATTCGGCTGTTGGAAGCCTACAGTATGCACAAGTGTGCACTCGCCCTGACTTAGCTTTTATCACCGGAGTACTCGGTAGATATGAAGAAAATCCAGGCATAGAGCACTAGAAGATGGTAAAGAAAGCTTTGCGTTATGCGCAATACACAAAAGACCTCATGCTAAAATACAGAAGATTTGATTCCCTAAAAATAAGAGGGTATTCATATACAGATTTTGTGGGAGACAAAGATGATAAAAAATCCACGACAGGATACATATTCACTCTCGCAGGCGGAGTTATTTCGTGGAGAAGCTCCAAACAGTCAATAGTTGTATCATCCACGATGTATGAAGAATTTATAGCTTATTATGAGGCCATGGGGCAGCCGATATGGTTAAAGAAATTTATACCCTACTTGAAAATGGTATATTGCATTGATAAACCACTAAATATGTACCGTGACAACCAACATGTAGTATTGTATACTCGCAACAACAAGTCGAGTAATTCTTCCAAACCAATAGAGATAAAGTATTATGTTGTGAAAGATAAAATTCAGGATCACACTATAAGTCTCGAGTATATAAGAACAAAGGATATATTTGTGGATTCACTTACGAAAGGCTTACCACCCAGTGTGTTCAAGAAACACTTAGCAAACATGGTTTTAAGGGAAAGCCTATGATTTCTGGATCATGAAAGGGCCGAAAAGAAACAATTTTTTTTTTCAAAACAGAGAGGTATGTTGTAGTTGTCTGATTCTATAGCCAATTGAGCTGTGACGATGAAACATGCTCTATGTATTGATCGGTGACGTAACAAGTAAAGTGAAAAGCATATAGTTAAAAGTAAAAGTTGAGATCAAGAGGGAGAATGCTAGGATGATCTCCTTCCAAGTGGGTCCAACGGGCCCTTAGATCCACGCCTTGATCAGGGGCGCCACCACTATGGGACGGTGTTACACTGCGATGTATAAAGAGATGGGAGTCGGCGGCACGCCACACAAGGTTTGTCGCGGCTCCGTACACCTCACCGACACAACCTACCGATCTAGGGAGTGTAGCAGTAATGGGAAGCTCCGCCATCGACTAGCCCACCACCCGCTCTCGCCGTCGCCGTCTCTCACCATGGCCAACTCTTCGAGCTCCTATTGAAATAGGCTTTCGCCCTGCTTTATAAATAAAGCAACCATCCACAACAAGTTACAAGGTTCGGAATCATCCACACCACACATGCTGGGGCCACAGCACAATACAATCCAAAGAAGGAAAAGACGCCACCTCGCCAAGCGAGAGCACACCGAAAAACAGAGATAGGCCAAAGCCGGACTAGGGGGAAGCCGCCGAGCCGCCTCCAAAAGTCATCGAAGGGTCGCGTCCACCCTTGCCTTGTCCCGCTGTCTACACAACGGGTACCAGAGCTGCATGGAGGCCAGAAAGCGAAAAAACGAGTCAGAGGCACGCCTAGGAAGAATCTTCTCAATAACCATCTTATTCCTAATGTTCCAGAGTGTCCAGGACATCGCAACAAACACTAGCTAGAAAAGACGGCGACCTTTTCCTGCCCGGTTTGCTTGGGTTTCTAGGAACTCCCCGAGATCATGGGCCTGTCAATCCGGGCCCAACGCATCCCTGATGAAGCTCCATAGAAACCGGGCCGCGGGACAGGCAAACATTATGTGGGCGCCCGTCTCCGGTATCCCACACAATGGGCATAGCCCGTCCCCCGGCCCATGTCGCTTGGACACCTCCACCCCCGACGGGAGTCTATCGCGAAGCAGCTGCCACAAGATTTTTTTTGTCTTAAGCGGAAGGGGCTTTCGGAGGGTTTTGTCCATGGGATGGCCTCGCGGCCGAATAAGGCCCGATAGGCCGAGCTGACCGAGAAGACCCCTGACGGGGCGAGGCTCCACGTCACCATGTCGGGCTCATCCGCCGTGAGTGCGGAGTTCCGCCTAAGTTCCCTCCACGCCCGGTTTCCTCCGGGCCAAAGGTACGTCGGGCAGATGTTCCACGTCCTTCTAGGGCCAAATGGATACCAAGCGAGGGCTCGTAGATGGCGAAAAGGTTCGGTTACACCTCCCGTAGGGGGCATTCTCGAAGCCAGGAGTCCAACCAAAACATGGTGCCCTCTCCATTCCCAATGGAGACTGAGGCCCCGAGCCGGATCTCGTTCTTGATCTCTTGGATGGAGTGCAGAATGGAGCCTTCCTTGATCACGGTCCAACAGGCCGCCTTGACTTGGCCTTAATGAGCTTGAGCCAAAGGCCCCCCTCATCCCGCAGAATCCGCCAAACCCATCGAAGCATCAGGGCCTTATTGAATTGGCGAGAAGCGAGGATACCTATGCCCCCAAATTCCTTGGGGGCGCAGATGTCTGCCCATTTGATCATGTGGTACTTCTGGCGCCCCCAAACTCTTCGAGCTCCTCTAACCAAGGAGAAGGTATGTTTCCCTCTCCCATCTCTCTGTCACTCCAGTACACCGATGCAAGTATGATCTAGACAGTTTACCCAGTTAGATGTACAACTAATTGATCCTAGAAAGTATCACAAATGACATGGTATCATATCCTACTCCCCTATGCTTGGACTCCTCACCGCTATATCAACGGTCCGATCGATCTAGACTAGCTTCATTAATTCGTAACATGTA
Source organism: Avena longiglumis (assembly GCA_030063025.1). Classification (NCBI taxonomy): domain Eukaryota; kingdom Viridiplantae; phylum Streptophyta; class Magnoliopsida; order Poales; family Poaceae; genus Avena; species Avena longiglumis. The sequence goes on along the minus strand of CP125978.1, from coordinate 418,388,981 downwards.
GTACTATACACTCCTTGGGACTGGCGAGAGCTACGAAATACGGAGTATACAGTTTTTCCTAGCCACTTTAATTTTTTCGGCCCGGACCGTTGAAATCAAACTTGAATCATGTGGCTAGATGGAGTGGTCGTACTACAATGTCTACTTTTCCTTCTAACCGAAGTACACATGCATGCGATCGATCCATTCGCCATATCCTCGGTATCCATCCAGTATATAATCCTTGGAAGATCTTGACGTTAATTAACAACGTTGTTCTTCCGCGAGACCAGGTCCTGAGGATTAAATTCCAGTTATGGAAATCAGATGAATACCGAGTAGTCATGTGGCAGTAAATTCTATGGTTTCCAAGTCTTCTCCGGATTCCGTTCTGACGAGATGACTTGACGTAGTAGTACTGACAGCAGTTGACAACTTCAGATGCATGCATGAGTGTGGCCTATCCACAAAGTATTAGTCTATGAGGCTCCATGCGTAGGTTGATTAGAATATGATGGATGTTTATTACTAGCTGAAGCAAACACATGTGCTTGTTAATTTAGTTTATGGGTTCGTTTCTTAAAAATGGTGAGTTCCACTTACAAATATATAAGTCGTGACAATGTGACAAGTTTTACCAGATTTAAGATAATTGTCTTAAATCTTCTTGATATTAATATATATTCCCCTAATCATGAAGAGAGCAGTACTTAGGCATATTTGGTATGTGTATATGACGGGCTGATGACAAGTATAGCCAAAAAAAGAGGGACTAAATTTAAAGTTAATAAAAGGGAACACATTGTACAACATCGTTTGGGATTCACACTAGCATGGATGGAATAAGGAATAGTTGTAGAAAGAGGGGACCAATTGAACAATGTACTACTTGGACAGGGCCATATAGGCAAGTGCTTTTGGAGTACTTATTATATAGTAGGTTTTCAGGAAAAAAATCTAGCATTGTGGGGGCCATGACCCTAGTTTGCACCTCCAAGGGCCTTGCTTCTTGTGCCTTCTAGAACACCACTCTTGATCCATATACATGTGGCATGACGTCATGATTCGAAATCCATGAGATCTTATGAGACGATTTGGTGCAACTAGTTGCATGTGCAATCCATATTACTTCTCCTCTTATTATTTTATTATCTGTTTTCCAAAAAAAGTGAAATCGTCATGTTTTTTTTTTTGAACAAGTGATGCTAGTAATATTGTTATGCACACTTTGTAGAAATTCATTATAGACCATTTATGACCTAGACAAAAAAAAGACAAGAATCAAATGAATATTTGTTACTGTTTTTTGCATATGTACATTATATATATATCATGATTTACATGAATGAATCATCTTATAATTTTTGCAAAAAATAATATTGGCCAGAAAATATGGGGTGCACATCCACCTAGCTGACAAAAGGTTGACCTTGCTAGCTCCTTGTGCTGTACTACATCCTATCTATCAGCATATGAAGTCCCAATCAAATTTATGGCACAAAAAGGCAAACACACAACTGTATAGACATCGATCGATCCATAGATCGATCCGATCCCAAACTATACATGAAAACGCGCAACTCACACTTGGATCTTCACTTAATTTACATATATATTCACTTACGTTTGCTCGCCCGTGACATGCACATCCCCTAATATTCTGTCACCTTCTTCAGTCCTGATCTGATGATGGTACTCCTTCCTGTACAGTGCAGTGCACAGCTCCAAGCCAAGCTCCCGATGAGTCCAAAGCGTAGGCCGTCGTCGCGAACTAGGAGCCACCAGCAGTACTGATGATTATTGGCTGCTTTAATTAATTACTTACTTACACCTAATTGATTAGCACGCCACGCTTAGACGACCAGCTAGCGCGCGAGAGCTTAGTTCACGGTGACCTCCGGGAAGCCGCCGCCGCCCAGCTGGTGCTGCGGCGACAGGCTGCCGAACATCCCCTCCGCCAGCAGCTGGTCCCAAGTCCAGCTGGTCGAGGACGTCGGCAGCTGGAACATCTCGTAGCTGCTGCCGCCGGCATCCGACGAGGAGGACGACGGGGTGGCGGTGGTACTGCTGCAGGACGTCACCGTGGAGGTCGGCGTGGAAGTGAGCGAGGACGCCGGGGACGATGCGGACGCCTCCGCCTTGAAGTGTTTCGTGGTGTCACGGAGTAGCGCCTCGACGTCAGCCTCGGCCGCCTCCTGCCGCTTCCGCTTGTTGGTTTGGGACGTCGGCGCCACGCGCGCGGCTTGCTGGGAAGGTTGCGGGGCCGGGAATTCCTTGGCGCCGCGGAGCCGACCTCGTTGGGGAAGTTGAGGATGGCCTTGGCGCCGCGCATGCGGAAGGCGGCGCGGTCGTAGGCGCGCGCGGCCTCGACGGAGGTGTCGTAGGTGCCGAGCCAGACGCGGGAGCCGCGCTTGTTCGGGTCCCGGATCTCCGCCGCGAACTTGCCCCAGGGCCGCTGCCGCACGCCGCGGTACTTCCGGAAGTCGTTCACGTCCACCACTCCCGCGGCCTCTGCTGCCCTCGCCGGCAGAGGCGCCGCCGTCCAGGCGTGCGAGGCCGGTGGCAGGGAGATGGTCAGCGACGGCCTCCGGGCGGGGTCCGACACCGGGGACGTCTCCCCGCCGAACCGTATCATCAGCGGCGCCGCCCGGTACGCCGCGGCATCCGCGTACTCATTTGTTGTCAGCTGGTCGACGTACCCAGGCAGCGGCAGCTGCCGCGGCAAGAACTCCGAGGGCATGAATTCCGGCTGCGGTGCGAAGTCATGTGCGGCGACGGGGAGGGGCTGGAGGGCGCATGAGTCGGCGCCGAGCAGCTGCAGCTGCTCGTGGATGAACTGGAGCGGGAAGTCGTCGATGTCGCCGCTGAAGTACTCCATGGCTGATCAAAGATTCAAAGCAGAGCAAGGCTAAGCAGACTCTAGCAGATCGATCGAGGTGGCCGACTGAGAGAGAGATCGTTTTGGATTTGGAGGTGTATGTGCAAGTGCGGCAAGCAAGCTGCGTGGAGAAAGCTAAGCTGGCTTCGGGTACCTTATATAGGGCCGGCCGGGGATGATGCAAGAGACAAAATTTCCTCCTCTTTTCTCCGGGTGTTCTCAGCGTAGTAAAACAAGAGTGAAGAAGGAGGCGGGAAGTGTGAAACCACCGGATGATTTGACGCGCGATCTGTGTAGGGGCCACGTACGTAGGCACGTCTCCGTGTAGAGGTTAACTGGAAATGGAAACGGGGTCGATCTATCGATCATCTTCCATATTATTGTCCTGGTCCGGCCGGCCGGCTTTCCTTCGGCTAATCAATGTGCAAAGGCGCCCTGGGTCGTTGCTGAACCAATAAATCGTCAACTGAAAACCGATGTACTCTCCGTAGCTAGTCCCTAGCTGGTTTTAGGACGGAGGATGCACATGCATTCTATCCAATGAAAGTACGGCGCAACGTGAAGATTAGTCCATGCTTCTCTACACCATCGATCCATGTACATCACACGATGGCTAGATATACGGAATTAGTCTTGTACGAGTAATTGATGGACTCGGAGACAATTTGTGTTGCTGCGCTAATAAATTTCATAGGGGCTGAAGAAGTACTTCACGTGTATGTACATTGAACTTCAGATTTGAGTAAGTTAGCTGAACCGCGATGCAACGCCTGCTTAATATGATAATTAGTGTAAAAAACATGAAAGTATAGGGCAACAAGTGAATTTATATATGCTAAACAACATATAAGACAAAAGTAGTGTCAATTGAGATGACCCTGTACAGTTTTGCTTAATCATCTGGTTGACGTATATATTGTACATATAGGTCGGTTATATGGGATGCAGAACATACGTGTCGGTCATAGGCGCGGGACATGTGTATCGATGTGTAGCAAAGGAAAGATGATGAGTCAGATCCCGATTGTCAGGCGGAGGAGGTCGGGCTTTAAGTATCGCTGACATGTGGCCCCAATTATTAGGTGGGATATCCATGGACAAAAAAACATGCTCGTTCCGTGAGTTAGCAGTATTCGTCCAAAAAAATCTTGGATAAAATTGTCATCCTTAAGCAATTATCTTGTGCGGTGGACTCACATCTGGTTTATTTTTTGAGCGATAATTTTTTTTTTGAACTTATCTGGTTTATATAGTCTAATTTATACTCCCTCTGTTTTAAGGTTTGTCTAGATATTCTAGACAAACCTAAAACATCTTATATTTTAAAACAGAGGGAGCACTCTACGGCGCAACGCGAGTGGATTGGATATGTGCCGTCCGTGTTTTAATTGAGTCTCGCAACTTGCCGAGGGAGAGGTTCACATGTCGGCCTTACTGCTTGCCTACTTGTTCTGTAACTACCTGTAACCGTGTTGGCTTATAGTTATGGGGATCAATCAGTGGCAATTAATTTGCTGTTCTGTGCGTGTTCTTCGAGTCACATACGTAGCTGTTAAAGGGAAGATCGCCCGGGAATAAGCGTGCGAGAGATGCCGCCAAATCATTTGCCCCATCAACTAATGTGCCCGTTCAAAGAAAAAAGAAAAAACTAATGTGGAGGACATGGTCTTGCTCTTCACTCTGTTTATATAAGTTGATGACAATGATTTTTTTACATGCAACAATCTTGTTCATACTTTTCGCAAAAAGAAAAACATGTGCATACTTCACGTGCAAACCTGTAATAGTGGACCTAGTAAACTATGGATCAGTTAATCCGGAGGGTGCATCCCGTACACCATTCACAACGGTTTCATACTTCACGGGTACACTGCGGGTTAGAACTGATGATGCGACTTAACTTCACCGTTTTGCTGATAATCGGAGCTCGTCCCACACCACAGGAACGCCTCCACCATGACATCACCTTTCACCCCGTCATCGCGCGAGATCAACACAGAGATTGACGGCGACGAGTGCAGGATGATTAATGGAGACGGTGCCGGACCATTCCGTCCCGCTCGCGCGCGTACTGCATAGTACAGGACGTGTCATCAGGCGGTGACACTGACACGTACGGGTGATCAGATATGGAGTCACACCTACTTATCACAGCCGCTACAGGGACGCTGCCGGCAACACGCCTTCTCCTCGTTTCCCACAGAGAAGACCTGGTGTGGATCGCGTCTGAACTCGAGCTTTCTATACGTACACTGCCAGCCGGTCCGCCGTCTGCTCTGCCAACAGTTTCTCTCTGGCGGTAGGGGTCTCGACTCTCGAGGGTTTGTGGTTCCCGGGCATGTGTATTTTCAGGTTTTGGGGAATGAAGTGACGACTGTTGCCAACACGTGCTACTCCCTCCGTATCGGTTTGTTGGACTTACATGAAATTCAAGAAAAATATTTGGCTACAAATTTGACCAACAAAATATGAATCATATGTGACAAAAACTATACCATTGTAAAGGTTTTTTAAATATAAATCCAATGATATAATTTTTGTAATATATAATTCATGTTTTATTCACCAATTTTATATAATTCATGTTTTATAGGCCTAGGTGGAGATGCTCTTAGGATACACAGTGCGATGGTAACGGAGAGGTTGTGCGCGACAAAGCCACCTCATACTAACATGTCGTAGTTTGTGCTTTTGTTCAATGCTTTCGATTTATGTGAAGAAGGACGATACATCCATTTGTCCTTTGGTTTGATGCTGCATGCTAAGGACATCTTTAACCGATTCTAAAAAAATGGTTAGTAAAAATATTAGAGAGGTGGACCTGACTGACTTTAAATGGTTAGATGAGTGAAAATTATAAGAGTCGGCCAAAAAAACGTTCGCAGGGGAGTAAATATAAGGGACCTCGACCGCTTCAGATAATAATTTTGGCCCCCTCCTGCCTCCCTTTCGACGATTCCCTCCCGTCCACCCTCCTGCCGGCGCCGATGTCCCCGACTGTGGGCAAAATTGACGCTGACCGCTTCGCACACGTTGTCCATCCATGGCGGCTTTGATGGATCGCCGCCGCCGCAATCGAGCATCTCGATCGCGCCCACGGGAAGGAAGAGCTTGTGGACAAACAACATCGTTCGGGCCGTCGCCACGACAATGAAGGCATCCAACAAGCCCGTCGGCAAGTGCGTGCCGGCCCCGGAGATGGCTCCTAGTCGTCGTCTAGCTCCGGTGAATGGTAGGCTGCAGAGGAAGCCGACGCCAGTGAAACAGGTGCTCAGTGAGGCGACGGCTACCAAGAAGAGGAAGAAGGCCGCGTCAATCATTCCGAAGGCAGCACCATCTCCACTAGCTCGCAAAGCCTCCCTAGCGAAACCCTCCGCCGGGCCAGCCCCCTTGTGGGGCCTTCGCGGTCGCCAAGTGCTCGATGAAACGTCGACAAGGTAAAAAAGCATTTTTGCTTTTGGCCTCACATTTGGTGATGGCTGTAGCCGTGGGTTGTTTGTAGTGAGGTGGCTGAGGAGGTGGAGATGATGGTGGTGTTTTTTTACCGTTCATGATGATTATTGATAAATCGATGAAATTTGGCAAAAACAAACTGAAACAGCTTCGTGCTTGAATGAAATTAACAAAAAAATCTAACTTTGACTTCCCGCGCCACCCCTGGGCCCGGATTGGCGTAGGAGCAGGCGAACCAGGTCAAACGAGTGGACTACGCACTACGCAGTCTCCATGGCTCACGCATCGAGACGACGCCAATCTAGCGCAGGCCGCGCCACCCTGAGCAAGTCCCGAGCGGCGAGCGGCGCCGCGCTCAACGGATTTTCTCGCGCTTCGTCTCGGAGTTGGACCCCGTCCGACGTCCACGGTCCTCGCCCAGTTTTCTCGCGGGCCGGGACAATCCGAAACCTCTCGTTTGTCCGCTTGCTACGCGTCTGCCTCGATCTCGGTCCGTGATCTGGACCAAGCCGTGCCCGTGCGTGCATGCGTGCCGGCCGGCCGAGCGCCCAGACGCGCATGGCACGGCACAGAGTGCCACCCAGGTCCCTCAGCTTGATGTCAGCCATTGGACCGGCGTACTCCACAACCATGTCGTGATCCTTCAAGCCATCCATGTCGTCGATCATCGGGCCAACGCGGTTTTGCGTTACATTCCTACGTCTACGTACGTACGCGCTGATCCTTATCCGCCGCATGCCCGCATAGGTGTTTCCGGCTCCTTCACAGCGCTGCATTGCAGATGCCAACCTTCTCAGTCTCACGCAGTGCGAACAGCCAAATCTCGGCGCTGAATCGCCGACGCGTTGGCTTGCTTACCGGCAGTGCTCTCCGTTTTTAATCCCGGTAAAAGATCTCCGCCTGGCATGGCAGCAGGTCCTCCAGTAACTATACTATTTTACGACGGCACAGTCCCTGTTAGAAGGCTTAGCTATCAGGAGACTGGCTGTAACTGGTTGCACGCCCTAGGCACGAACGAACTGAAATGGACAGGCATGGACAGAGATCGGAACACCATGCGGTGTAAACAAGTCGACACGCGCGCTCGCCATGGCCGTAAAAACCTTCCAAAAGAGCCCCACCATCCACATCGTCTCCCTGGGTTGTAACGAGCTAGAATGAATAATGCGACCGATGAGCCGGCCGTACAAATCCCTGTTCAGGGGGAAACTCTGTCGATGTTTGCAGGAAAGAACAGAGTACTTGACACGCTATCGAATTTAAAAGCATTAGAATACGGCGGCATTGCTTTGAACGCATAGAGAGAGAGAGAGAAAATATGCATATCTGGCCTATACCCAAATCAAGTGTGTATACCTTGGGGCTGAAATCGATGCGAACAATCCGACTTCTCCGGGACTCTGGACTCTCTCATAGTGTATGCTTCCATCAGTGCATACGTGTTCATAGTTCGCCTCGCAAGGCCGGACACCTCGGCGCCACGGTGGCATTGCTGCAATGCAATTTACCAGGTGAGGTGTCAGTACCGCAGGATGGAAACACAGAATATACTGTACTATAGTTAATTATTTCTCTGATGACTCTGGACTAGACAGAATTCCCGGTGTTTATCTAGCTAGTAGTACAACTATACCCTTACCCGCAAAAAAAAAAACTATACCCTGTGATTTGGGCTTTGTCGTAGTATTAAGCTATGGTGATGATGCGGGAGATCACATCACGAGGACGTGGAAACCGACGTGTTCTAGAGATATTCTGGCTTCATTCCCTTCTCGGAATCTAATCTTTATTCGTCAACTTGTTTCGGTCTCTTGGAGACTCGATTTGACTAGTTCAGGTGTTGCCTTCAGAGTGAGGCAGGAAGAGTTCTTGTCTAGCTGGAATCACCGAGTTCTATTACTAGTGCCAATGTACCGACATGATCAATTAACCACTACTGTCTTGGTGCCATTATTTTATGCTTACCGATGCTTAGTTTGATGCATCATCTCGACTAGGAATTCCGTTCCCTGACTTGAATCCATGGAGTCTGTGGTGACCTCTAAGGCATGTTTGGATGTCACCCGGTCAAAGAATTTTGGCTCGTTTGGTTGCACACGCGTAGGATCTTTGCACCATACGGGACTTAAAGTACACTAAATCCTGGCCCCAAAGTAACATCTAAATCGACCGGGGGCGACCTAAATGCGAGGAGAGGAACATCGTATGCGGGGAGCCAACAGGGAGATGGCAAGGGGCGAAAACATGGTTGCATGGTTTGACATGAAAAGTAGACACGCCTCTCTCTTAGTATGTCACCGCTGTAGGAAAAAAATGCATCCTCATTTTTATCTTGGACGGCGTCGGCGATTTAGATCTACAACACCGACACCTCGTTCTTCACTCCGTCATCTCTCGCATCAGCAGCTATGGCCTCACAGATCTGCGGCACCGGGTTGTCCACTTCATCTCCGTCACCCTCTCATCCCCATAATGTCCGGCTCCGCAACTAGTCACCATCTTTAAGCATGCATGTAAGCACTAATTTAGTTCAACATTATGACCAATTTGTTACACTAGTGGAAAAAGGGCTATCCGTTCGCGCCCCCTCGAAGCATTAGTCTCGGTTGCGCCACCAACCGGGACTAATCTTGTTACGCCCGTTGGAGCGGCACGGGCCAGGGCATGCGTCCGGTTGATAAGGGAATCGTCGGTTGGCAACCAACCGGGACTAAGGTTTGGCCACGCCCACGTGGCGTGGCACGCCTTTAGTCCCGGTTGGTGGCTCCAACCGACGATTCTCGCCTCTATAAATGCACGCCCTCTGCCTCCACTCTGTTTTTTCAAATGGTGGAAGGTGTGAGGGGTGTGCTAGTTTTTTCTCTTCTATGCATGCATTGAAGGTGTTTGATGAAATGTTTGAGTGAAAAATCCCGTTGAATTTATCATAGAACAAAAATATAGAAGGTGTCCGAGACGCACTTGAGCTTTCTCCTCTTTATTTCCCTCGATCGAGGTTAACAATCTTATCTTTTCTAGGTCATTGATACAATTCATGTGTCGGTGTGAATTGGTTATTTCACTATTCATGATGTCCTGTTTTTTGATAAACTTACTTATATGATGCAGATGAGCGGTCGGGAATGGATGTACGGTGACCGGCGCGTAGCCGAGTATATCAAAGGCGTGGATAAATTTATCTATGTGGCTATGGCAAACAAAGAGAATGGATTTATACGTTGTCCATGTGTTCAATGTCGGAACAACAAGGAGTACTCTTCCTCGAAAATCATTAGCGGCCACCTGATTATGAAAGGTTTCATGCCCAACTATAATTGCTGGACCAAGCACGGAGAAAGAGGGGTTATGATGGAAGATGGTGAAGAAGAAGATGATGATAACAACTATCATCATATGTTTCCTGAATATAGTGATACTGCAATGGAAGACAATGGAGAGGAAAGAGGTGAAGAACGGGCATAAGATGAGCCTGATAAACTTGGTAGGGTCATTTCGATGCAAAGCGAGAGTGAAATGAGAAAATGAGAAGTTGAAGTTAGAGGGCATGTTAGAAGATCACAAGAAATTGTTGTACCCAAATTGTGAAGATGGCACAAAGCACGGTACCACCTTTGGAATTGTTGCGATGGAAGGCAGAGTGTGGTCTAACTGACTCCTCATTTGAGAAGATGCTAAAAATAATGAAGCCGAAGTTTCCAAAACATAACGAACTTCCCGAGAGTACCTACGAAGCAAAGAAGACTCTCTGTCCTCTGGGATTAGATGTGCAAAAGATACATGCATGCATTAATGACTGCATCCTCTACCGCGGTAAGGAGTATGAGAATTTAGATAAATGCCCGGTATGCAATGCGTTGTGGTATAAGATCAGACGAGATGACCCTGGTGATGTTGAGGGAGAACCCCTCCGAAAGAGGGTTCCTGCTAAGGTTATGTGGTATGCTCCTATAATACCAAGGTTGAAACGCATGTTCAGAAACAAAGAGCATGCCAGGTTGTTGCGATGGCACAAAGAAGACCGTAAGAAAGGCGGAAGTTGAGACACCTGGCGATGGGTCACGTGGAGAAAATCGAGAGAGACTTCCCGGACTTTGCGGTGGACGCAAGGAACTTATGGTTTGGTCTAAATACGGATGGCATGAATCCTTTTGGGGAAGAGTTGCGCCAAAGACCGCCCGTGACTCTATGTATCTACAACCTGCCTCCTTGGTTGTGCATGAAGCGTAAGTTCATTATGATGCCATGCTCATCCAAGGCCCAAGCAACCGGCAACGACATTGATGTGTACCTTAGTCCATTAGTAGAAGAACTCTTACGGTTGTGGGCAAACCAGGTGTACGCGTGGGATGAGAACAAACATGAGCCATTTGATCTCGAGGGTTGTTATTCGTAACCATCAATGATTGGCTCGCTCTTAGTAACCTTCGTGACGGACAAACAAGGGATATAAGGCATGCACCGGTGATTAGATAAGACCGAAGGTACATATTTGCATAAATGCAAGAAGGTTGTGTACTGGCGAATCGACGATTTCTTCCGACCAATCATCCCGTAAGAAAGAAAGGCAAGCATTTCAAAGGTGAGGCGGATCACCAAGAAGCCTGAACTCCCTTTGGTGATGATGTATTTGGTATGGTCAAGGACATAGAAGTAATCTTTGGAAAGGGTCCGGCGGTCAATCGCCCGAACGACGCCGCCATGTGACACGCACCCATGTGGAAGAAGAAATCTATATTTTGGGAGCTGCCATATTGGAAAGTCCTGCGTGTCCGCTCTTCAATCGACGTGATGCATGTGACGAAGAATCACGTGAACCTGCTAGGATTCCTAGGCGTGTATGGGAAGATAAAAGATACACCAAGCACGGAGGACCAACAAATTATGAAAGACCCAAAGAACATGCATACACATAACAAGACGGATAAAGGCGTCACTTAAGTCGTGCCACTATGCTCTTACCAAAGCGAAGAAGGAAATCTTTTTGAAGTCCTTTATAGTATCAAGGTGCTGGGCTTCTCATCTAATATAAAGGGGATAATAAATATGGCGAGAAAAAGTTCCAAAACCTGAAGTCTCATGACATCACGTGATTATGACGCATTGCTTCCGATTGCATTGAGGGGCTTCACCTAGGAAAATGTTCGAGTACCCATTGTGAAGTCAGTGTTCATTCCTCAATGCAATATCTCGAAGGTAATCAATCCGGATATTCCGCCAAGGTTACGAAGGATGTGGTACAATGTCTTGTTAGTTTTGAATTGGTGTTCCCACCATCCTTCTTCAATATTATGACGCATCTCTGGTTCATCTAGAGGAAGAGATTGTCATTCTCGGTTCGATTTCTGCACAATATGTTCCCCTTTGAGAGGTTCATGGGAGTCTTAAAGAAATATGTTCATAACCGTGCTAGACTGTAAGGAAGCATCTCCAAGGGATATGGAAGAGGAGGTCATTGAGTTTTGTGTTGACTTTATTCGACCTTAAGCCGATTGGTGTTTCGACTCATGGCATGAGGGAAGACTAAGTGGAAAAGGCACGCTGGGAAAGAAAGCAATGATATGTAGGGACGGGATTCTTTCACTAAAGCACACTACACGCTTCTACATAATTCCACCTTGGCATTCAGATATCGAGGAACACAAGAATATTGTACGCCCAAAAACCCGGGAAGCTGAATCATGGATTACAGATGAACACATGAAGTCTTTCGGTGGTTGGATGCGGACACATCTCTTGAATGACACCAGTTGGAGATCAGCTATACTTGTTGGCGTCACCATCTTCTATGTATTGAATTTCCAAGGGCACGAAATAAATGGGAATACATTCTACACGATCCCAAGATAAAGAGCACCAACCAAAATAGTGGTGTCCGCTTTGATGCAATAGACGAGAATGGACAAAAGGACACATATTATGGTTACATAGAGGAGATATGGGAACTAGACTATGGAGTCTCTTTTAAGGTCCCTTTGTTTCACGCAAATGGGTCAACCTGAATGGGGAAGGGTAAAGATAGACCGGTTGTAATGAATGACAACAGTGGATCTCAATAATCTTGGTTATAGAGATGAACCATTTGTCCTAGCCAATGATGTGTCTCGGGTTTTCTATGTGAAGGACATGTCCTCGACCAAAAAAAGAAAAATATGCAAACGAATACATCATATGATGAGCCAAAGCCACATAGTTCTTTCGGGAAAAGAAACATCGTGGGAATCGAGGACAAGATGACATGTCGGAAGATTATAATAAGTTTGATGAAATTCCGCCTTCAAAGGAAAACCACCCAAGCATTTCGTTAAGTAAAGAAGATGCTCCATGGTTACGTCTGAAGCGATCATAAGGAAGGACATATGCCAAGAAGTTCATGATCATATTATGTAACTCTAGTTCATGTCTTCGGTTTGTGGCTTCACCAAGGATATCTTCGCGGTTTGTGGCCTTTAGTCCCAGTTTGTAGTCTCGGTTTTAATATTAATAAATGTCTTGAGTGTTAGTCCGTTTGTGGCTGGACCGAGTGCCTCTATGACCGATTTCTTGGAGATGCCAGAGGATCGATCCCAAGATCTCCTCGAACTGGCAGTGTGTCCTGCTCTCGAAAACCATCTTGCAGCTTGTAACTTCTCTAACTAGATCAATACGCCTGCACTAACTAATTTCACATATTAGAGTGCCTATGACAGATTTCTGAGATGCCGGAGGACTGGGCTCCGATCTCTCCTCAAACTGGCCAGTGGTGTCCCCGCTCTCAAAACCATCTTGCATCTTGTAACTTCTCTAACTAGATCAATACGCCTGAGCTAACTAATTTCACATATTAGGAGTGCCTCTATGAATAGTTTCGGAGATGCCGGAGGACTGGCTCGTCGGCATCTCCCAACTGGCAAAGTGGTGTCCGTGCTCTTGAAAACCATCTTGCAGCTTGTAACTTCTCTAACTAGATCAATACGCCTCGAGCTAACTAATTTCACATATTAGGAGTGCCTCTATGATTTCTCGGAGATGCCGGAGGATCTGGCTCCGCTTGCATCTCGAAATCGCCGTAGTGGTGTCCCTACTCTCGAAAAAAGGCTGGAGGACTGGACTCGCAAAGATGCCTATTAATAGTACAAGCAACTCAGCATAGTGTCGACACTTACGAAATAATGTCGACACTCACCCCTATCATTAGTGCTGACTCGTGTTTTGTCCCGGTTGGTGTCTCCAACCGACTACAAGTTGATCTTTAGTCGGTTGGTGACACCATCCGGACAAGGTACACGCCGCACGACATAATGTCGACACTCACCCCTATCATTAGTCTTTTGCCGGCTGCCTGAAATCGTCCATCCCGTAAAAGGATAAATGTTCGCCGAATCCAGGAAGTGGGTCCGATTTGTACTACATGTACATGATCTATCGCCGTGATTTTTGAAAAAATTATTTTAGACTCGCAATATGTGGTTTCTTCAGAGATCCAATGCAAGTTCTAACGATGCTCGCCCTATCTTCATGCACACCGTTCGACCATAGTTAGAAATTCGATAATTCAAAACGGGCATAATAAATTCAAAAAAATCCGAACAATGAAAATCTTTGTGTGGTGTCATATTTTGTTACATAGTTGAAAGGAAAAATACCAGACTTGGTATATTGATCATGTTTCAAAAAACCTTCACAAAATGACCTATCATGTTCGAGGTTTCATGGCTTTCGTCCAAATGACCGATGTTATGAGCTGAATCATGGCATAGTTTGTGATGTTGTGCCCATATTATGCATGTGTGTGGACATTGGTATGGAGAACAATGTTGCAGAGAAAGTTTTCTTTTTGTCGCACTGGAAAAGCCCTTTTCCATTTTCCGAGGGCAAAAACGGGTTTTTGTGAAGTAACCACCAAAATGCCGCTTCGTAATGCTACCGTCCCATTTTCCTAAAATACTAGACCACCTTACATGGACTATCTCCCAACCGGTACATCTCAAACCTTTTCCCATCCCGGGTAAAAGGACAAATGTCCGCCGAATCGGTAGGAAGTGGTCCGGTTTGTACTATAGGTACATGATCTATCGCGTGATTTTTGAAAAATCATTTTAGACTCGCAATATATGGTTTCTTCAGATATCCAATGCAAGTTCTAACGATGCTCGTCCCTATCTTCATGCACACCGTTCGACCATAGTTAGAAATTGGATAATTCAAAACGGGCATAATAAATTCAAAAAAAATCCGAACAATGAAAATCCTTCGCGTGGTGTCATATTTTGTTACATAGTTGAAAGGAAAAATACCATACTTGGTATATTGATCATGTTTCGAAAAAACCTTCACAAAATGACCTATCATGTTCGAGGTTTCATGGCTTTCGGTCCAAATAACCGATGTTATGTGCTGAATCACGGCATAGTTTGTGACGTTGTGCCCATTTTATGCATGTGTGTGGACATTGGTATGGAGAACAATGTTGCAGGAGGAAGTTTTCCTTTTTGTCGCACGGAAAAGCCCTTTTCCATTTTCCGAGCGCAAAAAACGGGTCGTTTTGTGAAGTACCCACCAAAATGCCACTTACGAATGCTACAGTCCTATTTTCCTAAAATACTAGACCACCTTACATGGACTATCTCCCAACCGGTACATCTCAAACCTTTTCGTCCATCCCGGGTAAAAGGACAAATGTCCGCCGAATCGGTAGGAAGTGGTCTGGTTTGTACTGTGTACATCATCTATCGCCGTGATTTTTGAAAAAATCATTTTAGACTCGCAATATGTGGTTTCTTCAGAGATCCAATGCAAGTTCTAACGATGCTCGTCCCTATCTTCATGCACACCGGTTCGACCATAGTTAGAAATTCGATAATTCAAAACGGCATAATAAATTCAAAAAATCCGAACAATGAAAATCCTTCGCGTGGTGTCATATTTTGTTACATAGTTGAAAGGAAAAATACCATACTTGGTATATTGATCATGTTTCGAAAAAACCTTCACAAAATGACCTATCATGTTCGAGGTTTCATGGCTTTCGGTCCAAATGACCGATGTTATGTGCTGAATCACGGCATAGTTTGTGATGTTGTGCCCATTTTATGCATGTGTGTGGATATTGGTATGGAGAACAATGTTGCAGGAGGAAGTTTTCCTTTTTGTCGCACGGAAAAGCCCTTTTCCATTTTCCGAACGCAAAAAACGGGTCGTTTTGTGAAGTAACCACCAAAATGCCGTTTCAGAATGCTGCCGTCCCATTTTCCTAAAATACTAAACCACCTTAGATGGACTATCTCCCAACCGGTACATCTCAAACCTTTTCGTCCATTCCGGGTAAAAAGGACAAATGTCTGCCGAATCAGCAGGAAGTGGGTCCGGTTTGTACTACATGTACATGATCTATCGCCCGTGATTTTTTGAAAAAATCATTTTTAGACTGGCAATATGTGGTTTATTCAGAGATCCAATGCAAGTTCTAACGATGCTCGTCCCCTATTATTATGCATGTGTGTGGACGCGCCATATTATGCATGTGTGTGGACACGCCATTTTTCATCTTTAGTCCCGGTTGGTGACACCATCCGGGACAAGGTACACTCCGCAAGACATAATGTCGACACGCCATTTTTCCCGCCATTTTTCTTCTCGCCATTTTTTCCCGCCAGTTCTTCACTATATATATATATGTAGGGTTGGCCTCCATTGTCATTGCACATCTCTAGACTCATATCTGCAACCTCATCACTCTTTCCCATGGCTTCCACCGTAGCACTAACTCCCAGGGAGGCGGAGGCGCTTTGCGCCTACCCCCCGCCTGGCTCTGTGTCCCCGTCCGGATGGATCTTTGGCCGAGGCGTTCCTCCTCCTCTCTAGGTGTGGCGTCGGATGGCCATCACGAACCACTACTACTTGAGCTCACGCCGAGCAATGGAGGAATCCCGGATGGCATCCCGACTATTTGCCGACTTGGGAAGCCTTCTTCGTGGATCGGCGTGAGAGGGCACTCGCCAGCACGAGGAGGGCCACCTCCTCCGAACTTCAACGAGGCCGTCGGCCGTGGTGGCGCCACGGACTCTCCAGCCATGGCTCACGACACGTCCGCCGACTCTAGCCCCGCTGCGCTACCCTCAAGTCCAGCCCACTCGTACTCAACCTTCAAGGTTCAACTACGGTGACCCGACGATAGCGGCGGCGCACGCGAGTACGATCTGACTATAGTGGCGAGTATTACAGTGTAGGTGAGCATGACCGAATTATTCCAATATTGCAAAACAAGTTCTACGATTGTGGCTTAATCTGCCATGTATCTTAATTTTCAGGTCTTCTATGTAACTTTGTGTTAGTGTTATGTACTTTAATTCCAGTTCTATCCTAATCAAATTTTCTTTCGCCCATTATTTTCCTCTCTTTTTTCCGCCCATTAAAAACAGAAAATGGTTTTGAATTACTTATAAGTTAATTCATTTTTAATTGTAAATGGTTCATATTTTAAATGGTTACATTAATTATTTTTTAAAAATACAAAATGGTTTTGGATTATTTATTC
Organism: Avena longiglumis; assembly: GCA_030063025.1. Lineage (NCBI taxonomy): Eukaryota > Viridiplantae > Streptophyta > Magnoliopsida > Poales > Poaceae > Avena > Avena longiglumis. The sequence continues at coordinate 418,372,158 of CP125978.1, read as the reverse complement.
AAATCCAAACACTTTTTATGTTTAAAGTTTTTCTAAATTCCAAATTAATATTTAAAAATATAAGTTAATTCATTTTTAATTTTAAATGGTTACATTAATTATTTTTTAAAAACAGAAAATGGTTTTGGATTATTTATTCAAATCCATACACTTTTTATGTTTAAAGTTTTTCTAAATTCCAAATTAATATTTAAAAAATATAAGTTAATTCATTATTAAATTTAAATGGTTAGATTAATTATTTTTTAAAAATAGAAAATGGTTTTGGATTATTTATTCAAATCCATACACTTTTTATGTTTAAAGTTTTTCTAAATTCCAAATTACTATTTAAAATATATAAGTTATTTCATTATTAATTTTAAATGGTTACATTAATTATTTTTTGAAAATAGAAAATGGTTTTGGATCATTTATTCAAATCCATACACTTTTTATGTTTAAAGTTTTTCTAAATTCCAAATTAATATTTAAAAAATATAAGTTAATTCATTATTAAATTTAAATGGTTACATTAATTATTTTTTAAAAATAGAAAATGGTTTTGGATTATTTATTCAAATCCATACACTTTTTATGTTTAAAGTTTTTCTAAATTCCAAATTAATATTTAAAAAATATAAGTTATTTAATTATTAATTTTAAATGGTTCATAGTTTAAATGGTTACATTAATTATTTTTCAAAACAGAAAATGGTTTCGAATTAGTTATTCAATTCAAACACCTTTTATGTTTAAAGTTTTTCTAAATTGCAAAGTAAATATCATTTAAAAAACATTACAAATTTAAACCCCAAAATAAAAAATAAGGCGGGAACAAACAGAAAATAACTGAAAAAATTTGAAAACAGGGGAATACGTCCCGGTTGGAGCCACCAACCTGGACTATGGACCCTACTTCTTCAGCCTTACTTGAAAATTGGAGTATACGTCCCGGTTGGTGGCTCCAACCGGGACGTATGCGCTTTTAGTCCCGGTTGGAGCCACCAACCGGGACGTATACTCATTCCCCTTTATATAACTTATCTTCTTCTTCTCTGCTTCTGTTCTCTACTTCTTTCATCGACGACGCCACTTTGCTGCAAGGCCTCCGCTGTCGTCAACGCCTGGCCGCCACTGGCCTCGACCGCTGGCCGACGATCAGCCAAGGCCTCGACGCCTCGCTGGCCTCGGCGACCGCCATGCTCGCTTCGCCGACGATCGCGCCGGCGCTTTTCCACCGCGCTGCACGCCTCGGCTCGGCTCCCCTCCCTCCTGCTGGCGCGGCGGGCGGCTTGCCGCTATAGGTGCCGCCATGGGGCTTCGGGTGTGGTGGGCGGCCGCGCCGCGGGCTTCGATCGGGTGGTGGGCGGCGTCTTCGGGTGATCGATGTGTGTTGTTTGCCTGCATGGCCCGTGTGGACGTGTGGTTAGTGATCATATGATTATTAGGGCATGTACTATGGCAAGCTCTTGTACAGACGCTTATGTTTAAAAAAATAATGCCAGAAAATTGGATTATGGACTAAACGCCTCGTCTCACAGCACGGAACGCTAATTTGGGTAGCTAGCAACAGCTAGGAGCGCTAATCAAACTCCTGTGCGCTGAAAAAAAAGTAGTCCTAGCGACAGACGCTTCCTCATACGTCGATGCTAGAGAAAATCCCCGGATCGGACGGGATGGAGGCCTAACCGCAAGTAAAATCAGCCTAGATAGCGTGTGCTTTAAACGTCTGCGTTAAACATGCTCTTAGGGATAGGATTAAGGCTTAGAGTGGGTCTGTGGGTCTGCGGGTATGGGTTTGCCACCCCCATACCCGCCCCATTAAATTTGGAGAGGGTCTAACTTTTTACCAAGCCCTCCCCATTTAAGGCGGGTATCCATCGGGTTTGTGGGTTTCGGGGCCCCATTGCCATCCCTAATCGCATCCTTATCATCGGACTATCCTCGTTTGCTATAGGAGTATCGCATTTACTCAATGATAGATTTACACTCCCTCATGTCGGGTTTGTAAGGCTCGGGAAAAGGGGATGTCGGTTGGGTTCCATGAGACATGGGAGACGTCTTGGGACGCTGCATGGGTGTATTGTGGCAAGAGAGAGGCAAAATCTCGCTTGCTCGGGAATGTGAGGAGAGGAGGAGGCGGCGCGATGGGAGTTCCCCTGCTCACGCTGCATGCGAGACATGGGCGAAAGGCGGTCAAAACCATTGTGTTCGACGAGAAAGCTCGGTGCCTGGCTCGTCGCAGAATCTTCTCATGAAATTGCATGCCCCTTAGGTGCATATGGGTTCGACGATGTGCCTTCGCCAGGGCATTCCGAACCCTCTTAAATCGATTCCAATATGGTATTTTGTTAGTATCTAGTGTTACCTATCTGCTGGATAGTTTTCCTTTTGTAGCCTTATACTAATGTTCCCCTCTCATATGCATCCGAGGTTTCTCCGAACTAGGTTTTACACCCCTCGGAACTTCGGAATATTGATTTTAGTTGATTTTATCTAGAGTTACCTATCTACTACACGGTTTCCTTTTTGTATCTAGGTTTAGGGTTTAGGGTTTCTCTTCATTTTTATTATTGTGTATGTATATATTAGGGTTTCTCTGAATTAGGGTTTATATCTCTCAACACCGTACCTAACTTTCTCCTTTAGCCGCTTTGACTTATTCGTTTTTCCACCTATGCAGAAAATATGGACCCACACGCCGACACGAAGAAAAGGAAGAGTTGATCCAAGGTGTGATCCATGGGAAGATAATTTAGACGTATCAACGTTTACGAACAACTCCGTGAGGGTGATCCTCTTTTACGGAATAGACAACTTGTTTGAGGTTGATGGTGTTGCCTTCCATGAGAGAAGGCGATGCCTTGTGTAATCGAGAAGCCGCTCCCGAGGTGCATGTAATATAAATCAATTCATTAATTAATCATCTGCTATCTATATAGAAATAGTAACGACGATCTTTCTTGTTTTAGCCCTCCTGATCGAAGGAATCTACCGAAAAGAGCGACGAGGCCCAACCAAAAGTTGCAAGACCATGAGAGGTTCAGATCGAAGATGTCGAAGACAAACCGACAGCCTCCAAGTTGTCGCAACCAAATTTGTGGCACAATGCGAGTAATCGTTAGGGACTTAATCCCGATCACCATTAGAAATTGGAATAGGCCTGCTAATGCGGATGAAGAGGGAACATGTTTATTTGTCCCTAACCACGCCAAAGATTTATCGTGGAAGAGGCTCATGGTTAATTTCAAACTATCGAAGATAGAGCTGGATCCAAATGCGGAGGATCCAGTTGAGGACGCTTACAACATGGGAGAGCCATGGAGGCTAAGGTCGTGGAGTGGGCTTTGAAGAAGATGGCCCAAGAGTTTTCACCAACTGGAAGAAAAGATTGCACCTTGACTATGTCGTGAAAGAGAAGACTCCCGATTTCAAGAATATTCAGTTTGAGAAGATAAAACCATTCTGGGCTGAGTTTGTGGAATACAAGACATCAGAAAAAGCCAAGAAAATGTCTGAAACGAATAATGAATCGCTAACAAGAAGTATCACCATACTATGGGGCAAGGTGGCTATAGGGCTGGCATTCCTAAGCGGGAGAAACTTGAGAATGAACTACGTGCTAAAAAGATCACCCCAGAGACAGACGATTGGGTAGAACGTGCAAGGAATTGGTTTTACGGGCATGGGGGCACGTTGGACTCGGAAGGGATGTGTATATATAACATACGACATAAAGAAGACCCCTTGCCAATCGAGAGGATGAGAAAAGCAGTACAAGATGTTAAAGATGGGGACTTCATTCCCGATAGAGAGAATGATGAGCTCACACTCGCCCTTGGAAATAAGGAACATGATGGACGAACACGAGGCACAAGAGGCTCCCAACCATGGAGGACTGGGTTTCCCGAAGAGATGAAGAAATATCCTGATAGAAGCCGTCAGAGGAGAAAGGATAGGGTGGAAGTTGAAGCAAATAGTCAGAAAGAGCGAATGCGTTTAATTGAAGAACGATTAAAGAAACAACAAGATGAAATTAACGCACTTAAAGAGCAAAGTACTACCGGCCCATCTCAGCAGCACACTGCATTCGATGCTACCGGCCTATCGAATAATTGAAAAAGCAGTGTGGCTTCCACCGAGGTCCCGGGTGATGACAATGGCGATGGCGATGATGCACCGACGATGGCTCCTGTTGGCTACCCAGTGGATGATATCACAAAGATGACACACTGCGAGCTACATGTCAAAGTTGTGAACATATCAATGAAGGTGGCGGTCGGCTATGCCTTACCAATTGGACCCACACCAACTTACCACTGTCGTCCGGTTCCAGAGGGCTACGCTGTTGTCGGCGTAGATGAAATCATGCCAACCTTTGAAGTTTTGGATCTTCACTACCCCGCAGGTGGATGTGGATGCATCGAGACGAAAACGCCACCATTCTATGGTCAAGGAATGTATCGTGCTTCAAATCACACGCCAAGGCCATCTTCGCCGCCACCCGTCTCCAATGAGGTCGCCATGGCGGCAGCCTTCGTCGCCTCACCCGGCTCCGTCGCCTCACCAATCTCCGGCGCAGCCATCGCCACGGGAGCCATCGCCGGCGCCTCAGGGTAAAAAGCGTAAGCATACCACTACTGTGCCTCGTGGTAAGCGATCGCCGAAACGTAAACAAGAGCCTCTTCCAAAAGTACCAAAGGTTCCTCCCAAGAGAGCTTATGACGGTACTGAAGAGGAGATTGCAGCGATTGTTGATGCGGAAACGACAGCGTTTTTCGCTAAGCTGAGGCGGCCGAAAGAGCCAGTGTTCCCGAGCACCAAAGAAGAAAAAGGCAAAGTGTTGAAAATGCTAAAGACTCTTCATCAACCCGAGCCAAAGCTATCATCAGACTATGAGCGTTCTATTCTCAAGTCACATGCGGCACAAAAAGCCTCGAAGAGCAGTACTAATGCAAGCGAGAAATCTGTTGCCCAGCTCGAAGAACAACCAAAACAGACTTGCGCCCCTCTCAAGGTGATTTCCCAAACCAATGTGGGGTCGAGCAAATATGGGGCGAAGAGATGATCCGTAGGTAGTTAACACGGAGAAGTCACGCTGCTCAAGGTATGAGTATTGCCCAGTACTTATCCCAATTAGAGTTCTTCCCCATGAGTGAAATACCATACAAATACCAGTACGACAAACCTCTCGTCAAACCTGAGGAGTTAAACAATCTTCCAACAAAAATGCGAAGATTGCATACTGGTACTTGCATGCCACAAAGGCCGGGGCTAACTGGATAGTGCTGAAGGTTACAAAAAAGCATCATGGGAAAGAAAAGGATGAAATGATATCCATTGAATTTGATGAACTATTTCAATTATTCAATCAAGACGCCTTGGACAAATCGATCATCAGTGCCTATTGTCTGTAAGTACTAATTCTGTAATTAATTTAGTCTCCAGCTATATTATTTTGTTTATTGCATGTATATAATCATACTGTAATATGCAGAATGAAGATTCTCGAATGCAGCAGAGGACAAATCTATGACATTGGCTTCATTGACCCATATTGGGTTCATGAAGCTAATCTCAAAATAAGCTCTGTGATATACGGATGATAATATAGTACACGTGAAGGTTTCAAGAAACCAAAGGAAAATACTATTTACTTACAACTTCGAGTGAGTGTTATTGTCTTGTATACATTTTCTATTTCGCTTACTCGATGTTAAGTATATAATTGATTAGTTATGCATTCAGCTACCACTATATTCGTTAATCATTCAACTTGACAAAGGGCGTGTACTAGTCATGGACTCGAAACATAAACCCCTTGAGACGTGAAAGGACATGCAGATACTTCTCCAAATGTAATTCTAATAATTACGACACTATATCGGCAACGTCGTGAATTTTATGATATCAAGTACTTAATAACTTATTTTATTCGCTTTCACGCCGCTTGGAAACGGTTCACCAACAAGGCTAGGGGTGTTTGGAAAGAGGAGCTTACATTTCAACCACTAAATGTAAGCACCACTAGCTATATCCGCGCATCTCTTTGATTCTAGTTTTGATACAGTTATTATAATGCTTGATTATTATTTTGATTGAACTCTGTTCTCGTAAAGTGCCTGACGCAGGGACCAGGTAACAATCTATGTGGATACTTGGTTGCGAGTTCATCCGGCAGACGTGCGATGAGAAGGGCAGAAATTTAGAGCAACTCCACGTACGTAAACAATTTCTATAGTTTTTAATTATAATTAAATTGTGTTTAGTTTCATTCATATAGGCTGACTCCTTTTTTAAATCAGATCGAACGTCTACGGGACGGTCTTCTGCCAAAGGATCGCGTACGAGCAATTCAGGAGGAATTGGCGGGATTCTTGGATGCAGAAGTTCTAGACCCAAAAGGGGAATACTACTCGGCTGTGTATAGACAGGGATTGTAAAAATAGCAACTTTTGTATGTAGTGCATGAACTCGATCCGTGTATTGAATGTAATATTGTCATGATATTCATGATGTAATATAAGGTTCCTTCATTGATAAGTGCAAATCACTAAATAAACAATAAAACAACCTAAATGAATTCTCTGCCGTGGCACAAAAAGTGGTGAAAATGCTGCCGCGACAACAAAATGTGCCAAAATGAATTCTACGCCAGAGAAATTGTAAATCTTCGCCAAGAAGGTTATTAGTCCCGTCAGGTTATGAACCGACTAATGCCCCACCCCTCGCCTCTACGCCACGTGTGCACCCTTTTGTCCCGGTTGGTGGGGCAACCGGGACTAAAGGTTAGGGCTTTAGTCCCGATTGCCCCGTCCCGGTTGGGCAACCGGGACTAAAGCCCCGTACCAACCGGGACCTATAGCCCCGTTTCCACCAGTGTTAGCTACTTAAGCAACATCGATTTGATTAGGACCAACGGTTGAAGGTTATCATCTAGGCAACTGCCCTCGTGGCTATGATTCAGGTGTGCAGGCTTTTGATCCACAAAAGAGCGGATGGTAGAAATAACAATCCCCCAAAGAAATATGCTCCCATGGTACATCGTGACAGAGAGAGAGAGGATAGCAAATCTGAACAACATCTACAACACAACGACTTGGAGGCTATCGCCATGCTTCGGATGAAAAGAGCCCCTTTTCACCACCCTGTGAACACATTTAGGGTTAGGGGTTACTTTTAAATAATAAACGCACATGTATCGAAGAGCAAGTGGAACTATTCCTTCATGTTTTAGGATATAACTAGAGATTCCGAGTGATTCACATCACATAGAGGAGATCTGCGGAGACAATATCCCGGTTTTTCCATCTTGACCTGTATGCTATTAGAGAGCTCAGAGGAGAGATGATCAAGCCACCATCTACTCAAACTCCAACGAAGATGAAAGAGAGATACCGATGTTTCCCATATTTTAAGGTTAGTAACTCTTACTTGTACACCATGAGAGAATTATATTGCGCTGAGGCATAACAATTTGTTCATGTCAGGATTGTATTGGGAAAATTGTTGGTCCTCATGCGGCTGCTAGAGTGCCTAAAGCCGGCACATATGCATACAAGAGGAGAAGGCACTACACCAGCCATAATGTGCTTGGCGCTGTTGATTTTGACATGAAGTTCACATATATGTGCTAGCTCGATGGGAAGGATCAGCCCATGATGCCACCATTCTGAATAACATCTTGGACATACATGATGGCCTGAACATACCTGAAGGTAAGTTCTACCTAGCAGATGCATGATATGCTTGTCGTCTTGGAATTCTTACACCCTTGAGGTAAAAAAGGTACCATCTCAATGAGTTTTCTGCAAGGCACTATCCTAGAACCACAAAGGAACTTTTCAATCTTAGACACTCTAGCCTTAGAGTCACATCTAAGACAGTTTCCACTGATATTAAGGACAAATTTAAGATCCTTGATCAGAATCCATTTCATTATCTCCTCACCCAAGTTAAGATTATTCTCTCTTGTTGCATTCTGGATAACTAGATCTTACAATTTGGCATGGATGAATTCTTCCTATAAGAGGAATATGTGACCTCTGACAACAATGATATTGGCCACGGTGTTCCTATAAATGATTGATGTGCTTGGAAGAACAAGAGACATGAGTGGATCGACGTGATGCGAGAAAACAAAGGCAACACGGGGATGTGAAGACGAACAAGTGAAGAAGAAGAAGTGGCGAAGAAGTGAAGACGATGAAGTGAAGAGGTGAAGAAGTGGTGAAGTGATGCCGTCTTGTTCTATGTACTTCCTCAATTTGGGTGTATATCTTCTATTCGTGATAGCTAGATAATATTATGGTGAACTGTCATTTACTAGTATCTAGGTAACATCATGACGAACTGCTGCTACTTGTTAGTTTAATTTGCTTCCTATTAGTTTTAAATGTGGCTGTCAGCTTACAAAGTGTGTGGTAATGTCACCACATGTGAGAAGTGATAATGATAACACTAGCACATGTATAATCAACCAAACTGATTTTTGCATCCAACTAACCATACTCCGTTCTGTTGGCAATCAAGCAAAGTGCACAAATGAGCTCAAAAATAAATGTGGATAATTAAACAAAGTGCACAATCAAGACAGCACCCTGAAGTCCAGCTTCTCCAAAACCAACGCCTCCAAGAAGAAAACAGTGGACAAGCTCGCCCGATCATAGATCATAGGTTTTCATCCTGAAGACAAATCCTTACTCTCAAAACAATATCTTCAACAAGACCATTGCCAGACACAATCAATTAAGACCAGACCTTAGATTTTCACCCTGAAAGATAAGACTGTGAATTTCTCCTGTGTTGTTGTCCCCACTTTTTATGCCGCTGCTACGAGTCACGAACCTCCAAGTGAGTTCATCGCCACAAAGACTCGAACCACCATTGCTTGTTCTCGATCTTGACTTTCGTGACATTCCTTCTCGACTTCACCATGGACGAAAGACGCGTGTTTCATGATGATAACAGATAGCAAATCTTTACAACGCTCCCTCTGAAACCAAACGGTGAGTAAAAACACGGGTGCACACGACCGAGAATCATCTGATCCAGCAATCTCCAGGCATGAGGCTCTCATGCTAGTGAAGCCTTCCGAAACTTGACGCTTCCGCCTGATAAACAATGGCAGGAATCAAGCAGATCTTAGTCTTGGCGTGAGAGGAACCCAAGGTCCGCCTCCACCTTTATTCTGAGACAAATCGACAGCCCCCATGCCACCGCCCGCCGACTTCCAACAGGGCAGGCCTCCCAACCCTCACTAGTAGAGACCGACAGAGAAGGAGGCAGCCCGAGCCGCCACAACCCAACCTTAGGCGTTGCGAGAATACCACCACCCTAGGAGATCAATAGGGCAGATGTGTTGGACGAATCTAGGCCGCAAGGGGCCAGGACCGACCGCGCACCACCTCATGGACGATCTCCGAAGACGAAAACTCCCCAGTGCCGCCAGGATCCGCCTCGACGCCCACCACCATCCTCGACCTACGGCTGCCGCGACGGCGGCACACCACACTCCCGACGGCCACGGCCCTGATCCACACTGCCAATAAGGGGAGGGAGGGTCCCCGCCGCCACCTTCCTTGGGGCGACCGGGCTTTGCCCGTGGCCCCTCCAGCGATGGCGAGATTCGAGGGAGAGCGGCAATGACGGCTAGGTCGCGAGAGGGAGAGGGTCAGATAGAAGATAGGGTCACAGGCAGGCCCAGTACATGAACATGTGACCAAGTGCACAACAAGTATGGCTCCGGAAGATCCGGATCCTAAAAAAAACTACCGAGCATCCATTAACCTTTTCGTTTGCAGGTGTGACGTGCTCAGTAACTGAATATCAATATGCTGGGCTCCATCACGGACTTGGTTGTATCAAATGACGCAGCTAAAGACGCCAGTATTTTGACAACTGAATTGGAGCTAGCAAGTGCAGCGTACGGACCGGTTTGACGGGTACCAGACTTGGTCTCACTTGACTCGTGGAACTAACTGACGAAAATTTACCTGAAAGCCGATAACAGTTGAGTACGCACGACATAACTATAATGGTAGTGTGTCTGCAGCTTTAACATGACCCGTGACCCAAACTCGTCAGCAGTTTACAGCGACAAAATTGAGCTTCAAACAGACAAAACGAAGCTTTCAGTAACCACATCATGTTACAAACAAGAAGGGGGAAATGCGGCAAAAAAGTCACTTTCCAACATGGTAGACAAGAATATCTGGGCATAAATAAACTCATATATTTCGTAAATCGTTTTATCTGAGGAATTCAGCTGTATTGATTGCTCAGAAAAAGACTTGTCATCATACACAATGTAAGACCTGAAAGAATGAAACTACGGTGAAGTTGTAAAAGATGAAAACAGACTTAAAATACCCTCGGCATATTCACATTCTGTCATTCTCTGCACATGTTGAACAGGGACTACAAGCTGCAGACACTAAAACCAGCAGATGTCCATTGCTTCCAAAATCTCAAAATGCATCAGCAGGCTAGGTGGTCTACCATCGAAGTACTTCTTTTCAGCTAGCAGCAATCTCCTTCACATCTTTTAGCCTCGTCATGGAGCAATCGCAGCATTCTGTCCTTCTGCCTGGATCCAAGGGCGGTTCGGATCAGACCACTGCCTCGAGTACCATGAAGGGCAACGCGGAGATTATTGCTAGTACGGCAAACATAATTGGCTATCCCTTGACCACAGCATGATCAATTATGTATGCTCCAGCACAATTCAGGCCAACATCCACATAATGGAATTCGAAATACTTGACAAAACATCACTAGCTGTAGTAGGAATAACCAGATTATGGGTCAACAGGGCTGTGCTTCTTTGTGAAACATCAACTGAACTTTCTCTTGATATGCAGGCCCAGTGAGATAGTTCTGTCATGAGCTGGTTGACAACAACTCCACCCTTACTGAACCCCAGGATGATAGTCCTAGGAGGAGAATGCAATAGCTGTGATGCCGTGGGATCTTCAATGCTTCTGGAAACCTTCAATGGGTCCCCCGTAACCATATTTTGTATCTGGTACAAAGAAAAGAACGGAAAAATTAACAAGGAGATAAAAAAGTCACAGATTTCTGGGTAGCATGACTACATGGAATGAAAATATGATTACGATATGCTGATTCAGTGGAAGTGGAAAGACATAGAAACCACACAAAATTTACGCTATTTTGAGGTAATAAAAAAATACATAGAAGGAAACTGAAATGGTAGGATTATGTAAGAAAGCTGAACATCTAAGTATGAGAATAATTATCAAAGACAAAGAAACCACATTACCACACAAGAACACCAACATAAGCATACACAAAGTAAATTGGTAACACAGTAGGTTTTCTCCAATGGTGATGGGAAGGATATACTCCGTATTTTCTAAGCAACAGTGCGTTAACAGTGTTTATTTTGGTTTCAGTTATCTTACAAAGATTGCCACTAAACATAGGGCATCTCACCACCATCTAGAATCATATAAGATACTACGTCCGTACCAGAATATAAGATGTTTTGGTAGGCTGTTTTAGCCTACCAAAACTTCTTACATTTTGGAACAGAGGTTGTAGATTACAAGGTTACAAAAAAGATTACGGTAGTTTGTGGCATTACTATCATCTTTAAATAGCTACCTTGGATTAATGCCCATGAGAGTGCACTAGGAATTATGCTTTCTGTTAATATCTAAATCTACAAAACAAACATGCCCTAAAGGAAGGGAAGTGCACTGCAGTAGCATATGCCGTAACTCATAAAACTGCTAAGAATTATGTCACCACAAAGTCAGATCTGCATATGTAGTAAGAGGGTGAATATGATAGAAGGCACATAATTCAAGATAACTTGTACTACAAAGAAGCAAATAAGTGACAGCGAATACACAAATTTAGACATTGTCAGCCTCACACACATACACTCAGTTAATGTACAAATGGTGAATTAAAAAGCATCTCCTCAACCACAATAGAGGATTCGATCCAGGTATTCTTTTTCCTGCAGATATGGGGCCAAGACGTATTCAGATAAACTAATTCCAGAATGCTACTTACTACCTAACAGCAGAAGCCTTGAATTGAACATTCCCAAACCGATCCACAAATTGGAGAAATATATACCGTAGCCACACCTCAAGTCACTGTAGCATCACACCCTAGCCACAAATTTGACAAGTGCTGAACATTTCCAACAGATCTGCTTACCAAGACCATACCTCCCCAACACAGTGTGCCAAGATGTTGGCAATGCCAGCCGCCGCTGGCAGGCCAGTGTGTTAGTTTGATCTCCTCACGTTCGTCCCAACGGACGAACGACTCGGTCTCGCGCCCTGATCAGGGGCGCCCAACATCACTATCGTTGGTGGGCCCCTGTCACGCAGCGCATATAAAAGAGGTGGGGGCCGGGGGCACACACGCCAAGATTCGTCGTGCCCACTTGCCCCACCGAAAACCCTAAACCCTAGAGCCACCGATCTGGCCAGCGCTGCAGCGGCGGGAACAGCCCACCTCACCGCCGATACCACTCCGTCGAGCTCGATGGCGAGCTTCTCGTCAACCACGAAGGCCGACGGTATGACTCTCTCACACATACTCACTAGATCGACACCTAGAGATCCTATTAGATCTAACAATGGTATAAGAGCAAGCTAGTCTTGTTGATCTAGTTGACGTAGTAGCAATCCGAAAAGAAAAGAAGTGGGGCTAGGGTTTCCAAAAGCACCGCCACGAGGCAAGGCTGCTCCATCGGCAAGCCGAGGTCGGGAAGAAGAACACAACCCCATCTGGGGCAAAGAAAGCAAAGAAACCCCCAAAGCCCCAGATCCCGTTTCCCCGGATCAAATTGATCTAGAATCAAAAAAGAAAAGAAAGCAAAGAAAGAAAAGGCCCCTGTTATTATCCCAAATCAAACAGAGACGGAAAAAGCTTCGCCAGCCGCCGCCGGGAGAGGGCACCACCGCTGGCCACTTGACGGCGGCGCTCCCACCCATGGGTGGAGGCGCTCGCCGGCAAGGAGCCAGAGGGGTGCCGCCGCTAGCTCTCTGTTGTCCCTCTCGCCTCCGAAGGCTAGTGGTGGAAGGGATGGAGGAAGCACAAAGAGGAAGGGAGGTCATGGCGTCGGAGAGGAGGAGGCCAGAGCGCGGGCGCCACGCCGAAGCGCACAGGGCCGCCGCCAGCAGGAGCGAGCGAGCTAGACAGTGGGAGGGGGCGAAATGAGCTAAGGTTAGGACTCAGGTCGGGGGGGCACCTCGTTTTGTTCCTCTGATGGCCGCGGGTGACCGTTCGATCTAGGGTATGAGCGATGGACGATCCAGATTGAGCGGTGGCGGCGGGGGCACCCGCAATGGTCAGAAGTTGCGGACGCCAAGCGAGCAGGCGCGGATAGCATGATGCACGCTGGCGACAGATAGGCCTGCTGGGCCGCCGAGCTGTTTAGGCGTTGCCACACCTGCGAGCTGCTTTAGGCGTTGCCCACACGGGTCCAGCGGCTGTGCAGTTACAAGCAAGCAGCGCGACGTAACATGGGCTGCGCTCACAGAAAGGCCCAACAGTACCAGTTTTTCTGTTTTTATTTACAGAGGCTGTTTTTTTAAGGTTTTATCAGTTTTTTGATGAAATTTTGCATAGTTTTTTCTATTCAAACTAATCCAACGAATAGTTTGTGCTAGAAAATAAAAAAGTAATAGAAATTTTTTCTGTAAAGTTTAAAAGTTCGTGATTTTTATCCTTTTTTTCCGCTGCAAATAGTTAAATGTAATTGCTTAACTGCAATAAAGTGAGAATTAATTTTTTAAAGAATCATGATTTTGTTTGATGACCAACGTTGTTAGTAAAATTTTCACTATGAATAGTCAGTTTCATCACTATTAGTTCTATTTCTGCCCAACAGTGATGTAGAATTAATATTGAGAAGTTTTATGTTTTAATTTAACCTACGTTGAATTAACTCATTTTATTGATATTTTGCTTTCAGGCAATCCTACGAGTTTCATCTCGGCTATTGAGCCCCTCAATGGAGGGAACTACGGCTCATGGCGAGAGAAGATTGAGGGCTGGCTCTGCTGGACCTCGACTTGGCACTCATTGAGACTTGTCCCATAAAACCTGTCGACCCCGTGAGGGGTGAAAAAGAAAGTGAAGTTGATTTCAACAAAAGGGTCCATGACCATGCACCAATAAGAATGAAGTACGACCTTGATCGTGCAAAGTGAGACTCATCCAATAGAAAGTGCTTGATGGTGATTAAGAGCTCCATTATGAAAGCAATAAGGGGAGCAATCCCAGAGTGTAGGACTGCCAGTGAGTACCTGAAAAAGGTAGAGAGTCGGTTTACTGGGTCTTCAAAGCCCTATGCAAGCTCTTTCATTAAGAAACTTGTTACTACAAGATACCTTTGGGTGGTGGCGATCACATATGCGAATGTGCAACATGTCTTCCAAGCTCATGGGCATGAAGCTTCCAACGAGTTCATTATTTATTTACCTCATCGCTAAATCAATTTGAGGCTTTGTGAACTACGACCAGAAGTGGGGCATTGAAAAGATGAGGGCCATGTGCGTATAATAAGAAGAGAGGCTTAAAGGGCAATCTGGTGATTTTGTGAACTACCTAAGCCCAACCAAAAGAGGAACTTTTAGGGTTCCAAGCCACAAGGGAAACCTCAGGGGCATCCCTCTTCTTCTAAGCCGCATGGAAAGGCTCAGGATGCCCCCGAGGTTTCCCTTGTGGCTTGGAACCTTGAAAGTTCCTCTTCTTGGTTGGGCTTAGCTAGTTCACAGAATCACCAGATTGCCCCTTAAGCCTCTCTTATTCTTGTACGTACATGGTCATCATCTTCTCAATGCCCCACTTTTCTGGATGTGCGTTGTAGTTCACAACAAAGGTCTCAAATTGATTTGGCAGTGAGCATAAATCAGATGAATAATAAACTCGTCTAGAAGCTCCATGCCCATGGGCTTAAGCTTGAAAGACATGTTGCTCATTCGCAATATGTGATCCCTTACTCCACCACCAGTGTATCTTGTAGTAACAAGTTTCTTATAATAGAGCTCTTAATCATCATCAAGCACTTTCTATTGGACGAGTCTCACTTTCCACTATCAAGATCGTACTTCATTCTTATTGGTGTATGGTTATAGACCCTTTTGTTGAAATCAACTTCACTTTCTTTTTCGCCCCTCACGGGGTCGACAGGTTCTATGTGACAAGTCTCAATGAGTGCCAAGTCGAGGTCAATTAGAGCCGGCCCCATCTCAATCTTCTCTCGCCATGAGCCATAGTTCCCTCCATTGAGTGGCTCAATAGCCGAGTTGAAACTCATAGGATTACCTGAAAGCAAAATATTGCAGCGGAACAAAGAATAAAATTCATCAAATTTACATTTTACAAAAACTTTACTGTTACCTTATTATTTTTCTAGACAAAAAATCGTTGGATAATTTTGTGTAGAAAAACTTTGCAGAAATATCATAAAAAATTAATTTAAAACAGCTAAAAAGATTCTATAAAACAAAAAACTCTACGCAAAGTGCCTATCTGGGCCCGAAAAACGGCCTCCGCGACCGCCTGCACCTCACCAGGTGTCGCCGCCGCCGCCTCTCGCTGCAAGCTTGGCGCCCAGCCCGCAGCGGCCCACGGCCCAGCTGCGCTGGGTGCCGGCAACGGGCCACTCCAGCGGAGCTGTGCGCGCGCCACCATCCCGTGGCCGTTCGATACCCCTGACCTAGATCCGACGGCCATGCGTGCTTCTAGCTTGAACAAAAACGGCCAGCTGCCGCCCCAGCGAGAACCCTAGCTCATTCGTCCCCCACCCTATTCTTTTTCCTACGGATATGGGGCCAAGACGTATTCAGATAAACTAATTCCAGAATGCTACAGTACTTACTACAGTACCTAACAGCAGAAGCCTTGAATTGAACATTCCCAAATCGATCCACAAATTGGAGAAATATATACCGTAGCCACACCTCAAGTCACTGTAGCATCACACCCTAGCCACAAATTTGACAAGTGCTGAACATTTCCAACAGATCTGCTTACCAAGACCATACCTCCCCAACACAGTGTGCCAAGATGTTGGCAATGCCAGCCGCCGCTGGTAGGCCAGTGGGTCATACCGCTCCGGGTCTCCAACGGTATCCATGGACGGAACAAGCTCTCGGTAGACCGCAAACGGCCCAGCGAAGCAAGCGGCATCGACCACCCACGCGTTGGCTTCCCCAGCGAGCTTCCCAGCGAGGAGCCCGGCGAGGTAGGCGGCGTCCGACAGCCGCTCGATCACCGGATCGCCGGTTCCGCGGACGCGGTCTCCCGTGAACAGGATCGCGTTTGCGCGTGGAACCTGGCCGGCATCAGATTTCAGGCTCTGCCTGGAGAGGAAACAAGTGCAGGGGGGACGTTCATCCTTACGGCGAGGGCCTCGGAGGGCGCGACGATGAGGGAGGCTGCAACACGGAAAAGGGGACCGCCACGGGAGATCGGGACACGGAGAACGCCGGTCCACCGTTCCATGGCGGCGGCGAGGTCGCCGGAGTTGGAGGCGAGTATTTTCTTTTTCTGTGTTTTTTACCTGTCTTTTTTCTGTGTTTTTGGAGAGAGAGTGGATGACTAAGCTTGGAGAAACAAATTGTGGTTGCGGGCTTTGCATATTATCCGTTGGGCCCTATTTAATCCCCCGCTTTAAGTGGAACTAACGAAGCGCTACAGGCGGGCAAAGGCAAGGGTAAATGGGCCTACGGCATCGACCCACTCGAATATCAGGCTTTTTATGTTTAATTGGGCTGATTTTCGCACTTTGGAGGACATGCCCTGAGGGGCACGACCAGAGAAAAACGACCCAAAAGCGATGTTGTCTAATTTGTTTGGTTGTCCGCGGTGTCACGATTTGAATGAGGGCATGAAAAGAGAGACCGGGTGTTTGGTTGCATGCGATGCAACGCGTGTGTTTAGCAGGTAAAAAAACGTGTGTTTAGTTATACTCTAAAATATTTTAGTTTTATGAAGTAAATGTATTTAGACTTCTTTTACTCTGTAGATTTACTTTAAATCTAAATGAATCTACAGATTAAAAAAAGTCTAGATACATATAAGACGTTTTAGCATTGTGAATCGAATATATTTAGATGTCTTTTTAGTGTAAATGTTTGAAGTGAATCTATACACTAAAAGAGGTCTAGATACATTTATTTTATAATGCTAAAATGTCTTATATTTATGAACGGAGGGAGTATATTTTAAAACGCAAGGAGTATGTGTTTAGTTGCTCTTATCTAGCTATCTTTTCTGAGAGCATCTCCACCCGTGTTCCCAGGACTTCTCAAGACGTTTTTTTAATCCAGTCGGTGAAATTTTGCCTAGTCGTGATTCTAGGACCCGAATAGCGTCGGATTTGGCCCAACTTTCGTTCGGCGTTCACAGGCCGAACTCGGGGCGCCGGGACCGCCTGGGAATGCCGGACGCAGCAACAAATGGGTGGTCCAACCCTGTCGGTAACCCGAGGCCGAGCTCCTTCCTTTTCTTCTCCCCTCCCGCCTTTCTTCTCCATTCCCCGACATATCTCCCCTTTGTTTCGAGCTCCCGTCCACCATATCGCCCAAGGCTTTCGTCAAAGTCCGATCCGTCGTTGGTGAACCCAAAAGTGAAAAACTAAGGAAACCGAGAGCGTCGACGCCTATACCGGATGGCTTGACCGAAACCGTGTGGTTGGCATTAGTCCGGCGCAAGAAGATCGAAACAGATAGACGCAAGGACGACAAGGTCGAAGCAGACGAAGGCGATCGTGGAGGCACAAGCGATGAGGGAAGCGCATGCAGCTTCGGAGCGCGTGGCGCGCATGGCGATGTCGCGCCTGACGTCGATCTTCCCCGCGCAGAATGCCGCTCACTGGGGAGCCAACCAAGCGTCGGAACTCCGGCCGGGTTCTCGCCGATCTCGTCGGCCATGTTCCAGGAGAGTCAGGCGAACCCGCATCACCACACTTGCAAACAACTCATAAGAGCATCTCCATTCGTTCGGCGTTCCCAATCCGAAATCCGGAGAAAAAATTGCCAGATGTATGTAACTTTCGGCCTGAGAATGAACGAATTCTCACTCGGATGACTTTCCTAGATAGGCGATTTTCCAATAAATCTGGATATTTCACCACAATTAGGATCAAATTCACACAAACATAATTTTGATCAAATTTTGGTGCGAGACGACGAGCTTGCTGATGAGACGGCGATGATCCGCGCCGGCCAAGCCCGCTTCAAGCTCCACCGACCAGGCCCGCTCTCCATCAGTTATCCAACCAAGCCCACACCAAGCTCCGCCGGCCAGGCCCGTGTGTGGGGGAAGGGAGAGAGAGAAGATGGGCGTGTGGGAGGAGAGAGAACAGTTTCCTCACTGGCGCGTCGGCTGGGAACGCCGTATGAAAAGGTCCCAAATCCGGACAAAATCGATGTCCTAAGAACGCGAATGGGACGAATTTTGCCCATCCAGATGTAAAAATCACCGAAAAGTGAGATGCTCTAACCACTTTGTTTATGAACCTCGAAAGAAAATTCAACATGAAAGTTGAGAAAATTAATGAGATTAATCTATTGGTCAAGAGAAATTTTAAACCGTCAACTATGTGATCAAATTGTTAAAATATGTTTAAAAGGGGTCTAAACATGAGTAGGAATTGAATATTTAAACTCGAAATCGACTGCCATAATGGAACCACGTCTTCATTGTGCATCTTTTTTATGTACATCACATTAGAAATCGATTAATTGGAAAACCAGATGTGTGTAAGAGAGAGAGAGTAACTGAGAAAGGAAGTTCTACATATAAACTGAACACCTATAACTCAATAACACAGAGATTAAGATGTCATGTCAGACATATCCTCTACGAGCGTTGAATTTTTTTCTACAATAAGAGAGTTATGTGAAACGACAAGATAAAGGTAATCCTCAAAAGTTAGCACCTAGACAATCAATAACAAAAGATTAATACCTCAGATGTATTCATCTACGAGTGGCAAATAGAAAACTTTTTTTAACCATAATGTCGAACTGAAAACTTACAACGAAAGTTATGTGAAACGACAAGATAAAGCTAATCATCAAAAGAAATTTGAAGCGGTCAACCGTGTGCGATCAATTTGACGAAATTCATTTGTAAAAGCTCCAAACATTAACATGAAATTAAAAATTTCGTGAACAAAAACCCAAAACTGATTGTCCCAATGGAATCACATTATAGATCCACATTTTTTTAGAGCTTGTCTTTAATTGAAATATGGTTGTGTTGATTAAAAAAGAGCATGTGAGGAAGATATAGAAAGGAGAGCCTAAGGGCGTCTTTAGCGGCATGATCTATCCAGTCATGTCGCGTCTGAACCAGTCCGTGTGGACAGGAGTATCATGCGCAATGTGACCCAAATAGGCTGATGCGTCCAGCGTGATGCATCGGTCTATCATATTTGGAGTACTAATGCATCTAGCCAGACAGCGCGCAAATCCTCCCGTGTTCTGCCGCGTGGGTCGAGGGCATGCATGGTATCGATCCAACGGCCTTCTTCCTCTAGCCATGAGTGGAGGTAGGCTAACTCCAAAGCTGGTTGCGTCGCCTGACACGTGCACTAGTCGCTGGCCTTCACCAATGCCGATGTTTCGGGCTCCGCACCGGCATCCAATGCCTTGGCCTTTTAAACAGGCCACCCGAGACCATTTTTTTCCACAATCCCATCTTCTTCCATTCCCACCACCACCACCATAGGTACCGCGCAACCATGGCCGATGGTATAGGATCCAAGGAAGGGCTGCTAGGACGGCCCCGTTCCGGGGGCGTGGCCGAGGTCGGCAAGGAAGAGGTCGGGGAGAGGCCATAACGTGTCTCCGTCACCATCCCCGTCGCCACCATCGTCACCCGAGCCCGTCGCCGTCAACCTCTCCAGATTCGAATTCGGTGTAACGATTAACTTGGACGACACTTTTAACAGGTTCCGTATCCCCCACAAGTTTGCATCGGTGGTTGATGGGCAAGAGGCCCACCAACTCTTAGTGCGGGTGCCTAGCGGCTCGACCGGCCACTGGTCCGTGGAGGTGTCGTTCGACCGCATGCCCAAATGTACCTCCACAATGGATGGATGGATGGATTTTGTCTGGGAAAATGATGTACATCATCCAGACGATGGCATCGTCCTGGTCCCGCACTAGTCACGTGGACCCACCCACGTACGCGTTATCTCCCAACCCCGCTCTCCCGCACTCTCCTATCTCCCCTCGCTCCCTGTCCCAACATGCCGCTGCCGCCGCACGAGGTCCTCACCCACCGCCACTCTCTTAGTCTCTGCAGCGCCCGACCGCGCAACCCCGCTGCGCCGCCCCGCCGCCTGTGCTCCCTGTTCCCGATGCCCCTCCCGTGTAGGCCTCGCCTCCGATTCTTCCTACAGCCGTCCCGGCCACCATCGGCTTCGAGAACTGACGATGGCTCGGCTGATTGTTGAGCTTCGTTGGAAGACCCCAAGAGTAAGGTATGATGATCATATCGGCAAGTTCTTCCCTCAGTAAGAAACCAAGGTTATCGAACCAGTAGGAGGAAGGAAACGGCTCAAAGGTGTTGCTAACAACTAGAAACCTGCACAACACAAACTCAAGACTTTGCCTCAACGAACAGTAAGGTTGTCAATCTCACCAGTTTGCTGAAAACAAAGGATTAACTGTATGGTGTGGAAGGTAATGGTGGTTTGCAGAAAGTAAATAGTAACAGTGGAAGATGTATCAATGGTAAAGATTGGACCGGGATCCGTAGTTCACTAGAGGTGTTCTCCTTAATAAAAAGAAACATGGCATGCTGGGTAAACAAATTACAGCAGGGCAATTGACAGGACCGAGCAAGGCATAACAATGCAATACTAGACATTCATGATCCTATGAGATTTGACTGGGCAATACAACAAGATACATAGACCCCCATCCAACTTCATCTATGACTAGTAATCCACCTTTAGGTTATCCTCCAAACCCCCTACAGTATTAAGTTGCAAGCAATGGATAACTGCTTTAAGCAAATTGTGTAAGGTAAACAATCCACTTGTTCCATGAACAAGAGACCGTTGTTTTCTCCCTAGTAGCAACAGCACATCTACAACCTTAGAGATTTTTGTCACTTCCCTTAGATTAAATAGAGGCATGAACCCACTATCGAGCATAAATACTCCCTTTTGGAGTCACTAGCATCTACTTGGCCAAGATAGCTACTAGAAACGGAGAGCATGCAAGATCACAAACAACACATACATGATAGAATTAATAAGACAAAACCATTAATCAATCGACATAGTAATCTCAATATCCATCGAATCCCCTAAACACAACATGCATGATTACAAATAGATGATCTTGATAATGAATGAAGCTCACAAGATCTAAACATGGTAGCACAAAGGAGGAGATACAACCATCTAGCTACTACATGGACCCGTGAATAACACCCTTAGAATCGATCAGATGCAAGTCTTAGCGATTTCCAAACCCGCATAGAAACGATTCAAAGGTGCCCAGCACTTTCAAGGGTGGAAAAGCAAGTAATACCATTACACAATAGTCCACGATGGAACCCACGGTAATGATATATACAACAATGACTCAAAGAGTAAAAAATACGATACACAATACAAAGATCCAAATCAACTTGAAAATGATACGGCGTTCGACTACGGACAAGATTCAAATGGGGCTAAGAGCCTCAAGAATAACCAATGGCGCCCATAACCTGCCCAGCCAAGCGGAAGGGTAATCCACCGCTAACAACGTCGATCTCAAACCTGCTTAAACAAAAGGGTGCCGACAAAGGGCAAAGGAAAGAAGCGGTTAATCGAGGCCAAGATGCAGCGATACTAGAATTCGGCGGTCCTCGCCTACATAGGTATGGTGGACTGAAGCGGCAACGCAACATGCACTAGACAACCTATAGAGACTCGATACAACTGTCGGCTATCAGAGAGAGATAAGAAAGACCTATTCGAAACCAGCCTGATACTACCACCAAACATACCCATCCTGGTATTTCCCCCTCGAGACCAAACGAGGAAGTCAACCGAGGAACTCACACAGTTGGTAGTTTTATTCATTCCGTTATAGTTGCGGAAATTACTAGTGGGCAGTTTTAGTTAACCATTCCGTTGTAGTTGCGACACTTACTAGTCAGATACGATTAGCATGAGATATCCCAAACCCAGCAGCTGTTAGTACTTTTATTTAGCCATTCCGTTGTAGTGAAGCTGATTACTAGTCATATCGGATACAAGTCAAATTATAACAGTAAACTTGAGTTATAGTTGTCTATGATCGAGAACTGTGCTCCAAGTCGTCCATAACCGCGGACACGGCTTCTCGAAAAGATTTAACCCTGCAGGGGTGCACCAAAGTTTCCACACGCACCTACACCCTTATTGTCAGATCAGCCAGGTACAAGATCACAAAACATACACCCAATGGTATGTCGACGGGGTTTCGGACACGACATTTACCAGACCCAAAGCAAGCACATGGGGGCCACCCCACTAAGCTACCCGCAACGAAGTCGGCCGGCTCCGAGACGGACCCAGAGGTTTGTACCAATGGTTGTAAACGACTGGGAACCCGAAAATGTGACTGGGCTTGTCGTTACCGCGAAAACATTCCACATTTGTTCCTAAACAGTCTGCTCCACGCAATCGTAAATAAAGCATAAAGCATGGCATAAATACATGATAGTAATAAAGCCCCAAACTACATTGTGGCCCCTGTGCATGCTTTGAAATCGGTACTAATCGATGGGGTGCCCACACCCACGTGGTTAGCGCTAGATCTCGGAACAGGTGTCAAGAACTCGGGGTCCTAAGGGACACCAGTGAGCGGTTAAAAACCAAATATTGTCTATTACCCACCGGTGCCTCTGCATTTACCTACTTTCAATTTTAGTTGTTAAACGGTAATTAAATCCATGATCATCTCCAACATTAAACATGCGGCATTACTCCAACAACTGTGGTACATCGATGACGCGACACAACACCAAGCAAGCAACTCGACTGCATAAGGTGACTATCTACCAAACAACAGGTAATAGGATGTGTCCAAGGAAATTTAGTGGCTCCAAGGGATATCACGGGTACGAAAACTAGAGCATCGCATCACAGATAGCAATAGATCAACAGGAGGAAATAAAGACTATAAAATTAAGATAGGTAGAAAGGGGAGAATGCTCGCCTGAAAAACATTGTCGAAGATTCACCGGGGATCAGGTCGACACTCGCATCAACTCATCGTCCTAGTCCGTGAAGAAGCAAAGCACTAGCACAAACACCGGATGCACTATTTAATACTACGACAGAAGATCGGGCATGATGCATGTATGATGTATGACATGGAAAGCATGCGATGCAATTAGGCAATATCAAATGGAACCGGGGTCCCGACAATTATTTAATAGGTTCAAGTTTTTTAGATACCCCGCAATTTAAATGTTGTCTTATCAAGGCAAAATATAGCACCGGTTCGCTACACAAATTTAAATGGGGCCAATATAAGACTAGAAAAGCCCACATATGGTCTCCATATTTAATTATGAGGTGAATTGGCATAATGCCCCCAAACCACAATATTAGTGAAAGCATGAATAATTTAATATGCACAAGATATATATCCTATTATAAAAATATGGGGCTCGGAAAGGGGTCACACATTGGTTGGCGATCTTGGGTGTTCCGAGGGTTCGACGGGTTTCGGCTCGAGGATCGGGTGTCTTGGCGAAAAGGTCTTCGAGTCGGGGGTCCCGATGTCCATGAAGAAGACCATGGCGTTCCTTGACGTAGATCTTGACATCAGATGGTTCTTGTCAGTTTTCCTTCGGGTACACCTGCTCTAGACAGTCTTGGGTCGCCATTAGTCGGAACTTGACATCGTACGTCTTCGAAGATCTTGGATGAGAACTCTCGGCACGAAGATCTTGATGTTCCGTGATTATACACAAAATCTCCATGGGAGCCACTCGGGTTTATAGACACGTACACGCAGGTAGCGTCTTGGTGATGGCCCGGTTTGAAGAAAAGGTCCTCTAGACAATAGTGGGTGCCATCGTGCCCACGAGTGCTACCAGCAAGGACCTGCAGAACAACAAGCTCAGCGATAGGCTTGAACGCAACCAGGGCGACGGTGGGGCCTGAAGTGGAAGGAAGGGCTCGGCAACGTGATGTCGGCGGCGAGCACTAGCAGCCAGAGGAGGCGGGGCACTCCGGTGGAGGGGAGTTGCGAGGCAAGCAGCGCGGGACCATCGGGAGCCCACTGCTCGTCTGGCCAGGCAGACGAGGGCGATGACGAGCTGGGGCACGAGCTCGTTAGCAAGGAGGCGGCGGAGCTCCATAACAACAAGGGGCGAGGTGCAGAGGAGGGGCCGGGCCTTGGGCGCGACAGACAACAGCGAGGGAGAGGCTCGCCGGCTCTATGGGGACAGGGAGCTCGGGGGTCGCGGAAGGGCGTGGCTCATCGAGGTCCTGCAGGTGGTGGAGCGAAGCGGTAGGGGGCTCGGCCGACGAGATGGAGACGAGGCCAGAGAGGGGAAGGGCGCAGGTCGACGGACGGCGGCGGCGGGGTGCTCTGCTCGGTTTGGTGAGGGAGTTCTAGAGGCGGGGAGGGAGGAGTTCCGGGGCGGTCGGACGTGAGCGATGCGAGGGTGAGGCGCGCGACGGAGGGAGGGACACCACGCAGAGCGGCAAAGCCAGGACTTGGCGAGGAAGAGGGCGGCGCTCGGAGGAGAGGATCGAGGCGAGGCGAGCGGTTGCTGGCGGCGATGAGCAGGGTCGAGGGAGGAAGAAAGCAGGAGGGATCACGAGGAGGCGAGTGGGGCTTGGGCTGTTTGGTCGAGGCATTGAGGGTGGGTCTCATGGGCCAGGTGGGCCAGGGGTGGGGGTGGGGCTCGGGGTATGGGCAGGGTGCCAGATCGATGTGGTGTGTGCGTGTGTTTTGGAAAGGGGGATGGCGGCGGGGTGAGGGAGAGATTAGGACTAGGTAGGGTGAGGTCTAGGGTTAGGGTTTTCTTGGGGTGCACTGGGTAGTAGGTGGTCTGGCCGGTTGGGCCTTTGGGCCTGACCGGTTAGACTGCCTCCCCTATTTTATAAAATATTTTATGATAAAAGATTATATGTTTATTTTATAAAGGCATTTATAATTGGTTTTTAGGCAAAACAAAATATCCGGACAAGCCTGAGGTTTTGATTTGAAATAAAACACGGGGAATATTTAGAAAAGAAATATAGGCTTTTAGAAAAATAGTTTTAGGCAAACGATGCATGATGGTGTCATGATGATGCAAAAATAAAATAACAAACATTTTCTGGTAGTGGTTTTTACCCGGGGTGCTACATAGTCCAAGGTGGAACTACTCACGCTTCATACCGGAGGCTGGCATGATGAAGAAGAAGGCCTCCGGGACGATCTTCCCTCCGACAGGGTGCCGGGAAGAGCTTCAGATCCCCCGATCTAGGTACGCTGGTGGCGGCCATGATCGCTTTGTGGAAGATTGATCGGGTACTTAGGGTTTTGGTATCGGGGGTCTTTATCGGCGAAGAGGTGAGGCATGGGGCACCAGGGTGGCTGCACCCTCCAGTGCGCTGACGGCCAGGCTGTGGGGTCTGGCCCCCTGGTGGCTCTCCTCTCTCAGACCGCCCGTGTTCCCAGTAAAATATTGACTTTGGATTTTGTCCCGTCCAATTCTGAGAATATTGATTTTTTTTGCCTTTTCTGGAACTAAAAAAAGAAGAAAACAAGCAACTGGCACTATGGCATCTTGTTAATAGGTTAGTCCAGAAAACATATAAAAACACCTCAAAGTGTAGACAAAGCAAAACAAAGTATACTAAACAAGCATGGAACATTAAAAATTATAGATACGTTTCCGACGTATCAAGCATCCCCAAGCTTAACTCCTGCTCGTCCTCGAGTAGGTAAGTAATAAAAAGAATAATTTTTTAGATGACATGCACCATCAAAATCAAGATCAAACCATTTGCAAGCATTGAAAGCTGGGATCAAAGAACTCTAAACATGAGCATGAAAGATGGAGTTCTAACAATAAGACAAAGTAACTATGCATGCAACATGAAAGGTTACAAACAAAGATCATGAATAACAATGCATTGAAAGACGTTTTTTTGGTTCACATATAGAAAACATAGCATAGTGGCATTCAGCTTGTCCCTCATGGAGTAGCAAATAAATGCATAGGATACCTTCAAAGTTCATAAGAGTGACTAGATACAAATAGTTCATGAACAAGCAATATCAACAATATGTATCAATCAATTAGTTTTGGGACAATGCACATAGAACTAAGAATGGCAACAATGCTCTCTTAACTGGAGCCTAAGGATATAAGGTGGAGACTCAGTATAATGGTGGAATAAAGGCCCTTCATAAAAGAGGAAAGCAGGAATTTCAAGTTTGAAAAAGAGCTTTCAAAAATTATGGTACTTGGTAGCTTTCAGCTCTCATTGCCCCTATCATAAGCATCTTGAAGTGATTAAGGTTAAAGTGAACAAACTATGAAGTATATGCTTGACAAAGTATAAGTTGGCAATCTCATGTTCCTTTAATACGAGAGCCGCTCCTCATGCTACTCAACTTTAGTCACCTATAAGTTCTTATCATAGTAAGTACATGTGTATCATAAAGAACTGCCAACGGGGTACCCCTTGCACATGATACAGGAGCTATCCCATAATCAAAATTACAAGGCAAGAAGACAATGAGCATCTTAGCAATCTTCTTATTTACCATGGGAAAATGGTGCTTTTTCTCTCTTTCCTCTTTCAATATGTCTCTTTTTTTATAAGAAGAAAGCTTCATAGATTGCTCACTATGGTGATGCTGCAAGTTTCCACCATGATTAGGCATGGCTTAGGCTAGCGGCCCAGGCGTTTCTCTAACACACATACATACTCCATGGACTTACAAGATCCCCTTTTATTTCACACCGACGACATCCATAGACAAAAGAGCATGAATATCAACTGTGTACAATGTACAAGTGCAATGTTGAAAGCGTTCCCCGTGACAACACGGTCCTGCTAATTCCAACGTATAAGTGCAAGAATATACAAAATAGATGACACAATGGTTAAAGTTTATTAGGGGCAAGAAAAATAAAGTGTGCCATCAAGTTTGTGGGAGCTTTAATCACTAAGTTTTCACATAACAAAAAGACTTTTTAAATTGGAAGGTAGATGAAAACAAGAATATACTTAGAATGGTGTAACACACCATGAATAGGAATTTATAGTGGACACTTTGGAATAACTTGGTTTCTTGGGAGTTGGATGCATGAGTAGAGCTTACTCATACAAGTGGAGTCTAGCAAAAGACTGGGAGCGACCAACTAAGAGAGCAATAATGGCCATAATCATGCAGAGCGATAAAACATTACTAATCAAAGCATAAAGTGGTACTACAAGTCAAGGACTAAATGATCATAGCGACTATGGTGACTTGTTCATAGTCATAACATGGTGTGAGAATGTGCCAAGTCAACCAAAACAAAGTATCAAAGGAGAATACCACAATACTATGCTTTTGTATGCTAAAACAACGCATGATTCCTTCAAGGAACATTAAGCAATCCGATTTTTTTGGAACAAGTCATGCTACACCAATAATCACTAAGCATAAGGTCAAAACAACACCTAGCATGACATAATAAAGTCTAAGCCACAGTCAAAGCAAGCTCCTCTTGTACTATTCAAGCAAAACTTTCTACTCCTCTCCAACACCAATCAACTTATTTGAAACAACACAGCGAAAACGGGGGTCCAACCACTTTATTCAAGCAAACTAAGTGAAAGGATCGTATGGGCATCTAGAGGGAGGTGAATAGGTGCTACTTCAAATTTTATTCCTTTTCAATTTAGGGTTTGACAAGAAAAGTAAATTCTCTAGATTATGCAACTACGGTGAATTTAACTATATGACAAACAAGCAACAACTAGCACAACACTAAGCATGAACAAGTAAGTAAAGTGCGGTAAAGGATAGAAGTAACCAAAGTGGTGGACGCGGAGACACAAGGATTTGTTTCACGTAGTTCCGCCCTTTTGAGGGAAGTACGTCTATGTTTGGAGAGGGGTGGTTTCAAACCACCAAAGCCACGAGGGGCCTCCCTTGTTCTCCGATGAACGTCACCCCAACGAGATCGATTCACCTTCCACTATGTCGGCAACATTCGAGGTGGAAGCCGACACATTTACATAAGTTCGAGGCACAGATCCACAACTTAATTGGAGGCTCCCAAATACAAGCAAGCTGTCAAAACAATCAAAGACAAGTTTGTAAGAACCAAATCAAAGCTAGGGTTTCCAAAGAAACACTAGCATGGGGGCCCTCAAGTGAATGAGGGGGAAATGAAGATCTCTCTTGGTGAAGCTGTAGATCAAGGCCTCCTCCTTCGATTCTCCAAAGATCAATGACTTTGGATGGTTGGACGAAGAGATCTTGTTTATTTGGTGGCTCTAATGGAGTTTGTGTTCTTGAACAGGCCGAGCAGCTGGAGGAAGGGGATAAGGGTCCCTATTTATAAGCAACCCCCTCCATGAACCGTTTTCTGGCCATTGGAGAAAAGTCAGACCGGAGACTCTGGCCTGTACACCGGAGACTCCGGTCTACACAGGAGATTCCGGCCTATCTCCGGACCAGCCTTCTGATTGACCAGGCCCTGTCACGAGCCAAGTGGGTCGGAGACTCCGGTCCAGCAGAACCGAAGACTCCGGTCCGAGGTCACACCGGAGACTTCGGAGGAGCCTCTGGACCTTGCTCGCACCCATCTAATGTCCCAGCCAGTTCCCGATGCCTCCACCGGGACTCCTCAAAACTCCGGTCCACACCGAGACTCGCTGACCAGACCGGAGACTCCGGTCTGGAATTTCCAGAACTGTGTCAATCTTTCAGGAATCTTTTCATAGTGTGAGAGTACTTTTCACTTATTATTATAACAACCTGTGGATAGTAACAAACTGTAAAATGGTCTACTTGTTGTTAACGAACACCAAAAGTGATTATGACAATAAATGTCCTTTCAATATCCCCATTTTTGGTGTTCGATGACAACAAGTGAATTTGCATGGAATAATTTGTATGAAGCTCCCCCTGACTATGTGTAGTAAGGTAAACAAGTGAATTATGCAAGATAGATGGTAGCACAGATAAAGCACATAATTC
Organism: Avena longiglumis; assembly: GCA_030063025.1. Lineage (NCBI taxonomy): Eukaryota > Viridiplantae > Streptophyta > Magnoliopsida > Poales > Poaceae > Avena > Avena longiglumis. The sequence goes on along the minus strand of CP125978.1, from coordinate 418,342,972 downwards.
TCACATGAGTTACAATAATAGATGCACAAGCACATAGTCACACACATAAGTGGCAAATAACACATAGAAGTTCAAATATAGCAAATAAAGGCAAATAACAGCGAATCCAAAGCCCAAGCCCATGCAAATCGATGCCAATGTCTTCTCCCCCTTTGGCATTGAAACGCCGAAAAGGGAAAAGACCTAAGCTAGCGCCCCAACAACTCAGTAGTCCTCGTCATCCTCATCCTCATTCTGATCCTCACCATCCTCATCAAAGTCATCATCATCAGGGACTGCGGGCCCTTTGCCGTGAGGGAGAGAAGAGGAGGTACCCTGGTACCCGTATCCAGAGGTGACATCTGAAAATGTCTTCCAGTCAACTAGGCTGTCCTGCTGGGCATTCCATGCCCTAAAGGAAAAAGTGTGATCAGACTTAGTGGACTTCTGAGCACCATGCTCATCATTGTACTCACCCTCTCCTTCCTCATCATCCTCTTCGCCCTGTTCCTTGATTTCCTTGAGGAGCTTCTCAATGCGCCGGTTGCTTTGGTAGGAGGCATGATGTTGCTTGCTGATGTCTACATGCATGTAGCATAGGGTCCTCTCCTAAAGTGGCCTTCTTGACCTTCTCATGAACATAGTCCCGTGTCATGGAAGGCATAGGTGCATTGGAGGCATTCTTCCTCTAAGCTCTAGGGGGAGAGGGAGCCCTCTCAGTATCATCCCTCTCCTCAGCACCATTTCCATAGCGATGCCTAGGAGGAGGCCCCATGCGCCCCTTCTGCTGTAGTGAAACCAGAGTGTGCTCAGTGAGATTGGGAGCCATGCCAAGAGGAGAATAATGCTCCTTGGAGTTGATGAGCCTCATAACCAAGGGTGCATATGGAGGATACTTCTTGAATAGAATGGCATGAAACATCTCCTAAAAAATCTAATCCATCACATCAATAGGATCAGCCTCTGCCTCTGGGCCAACATTGTAGGTCCGGTGGGTATGATAGAGTAGGTTGACTAGCCCACACCTAATAGCATCATCATTCCCAGCACTTGGTGAGATGGTATGGCAGAAAATCCTCAACATCAGGTTGTATAGAGTTTTGAGTCCCTTGGACCCCCCTCCCCCACAACACCCTCGCTGCCATACAAAGGTGGAAGCTTCATCTTGTTCTCATCAAGATCCGCAGAGTGCATGCGTAGCCCAACTGGAGTGGATACACTATGGAAGGTCTCAAAGATGACATTGGCAAAGTCATGGAATGTAGCTTTGCAGCGGGTGGTGCCAGTCATCCAAGTCATGGTCCTGTCTTGGTCAGATCCAAACACTACAGTGGCATAGAACTACTGCATAAGGTTGATATTGTAGTCTTCACGGAGCTCCATCAAGTTAAACAACCCCAACTTCTCACAGATCCATAGTGTATCATGGAAATAGGGGTTGAGCCTCATCTGCTCAACACTCATGAACTTCTGAGGACACACAAGTGATTTTGTGAGCACACCATACACATCCTTCATGAACACAGCCTGATCCTTCCTCCAGTAACGAGCATCCTCGCTGGTACGTGGCAGATCATAGAAGTCAGTCTTCCTCAGCTCACGGAACTTCTCCTTCGAAATTTTGGCCAAAGACTGAAGATTGTCATATTTGGCCTTCTTGGCGCGGTTCTCTTTTTCAGTACTTTCTTGATCCCTCTTCAAATAAGATGCATCCGTGCTCTGTCTCAGTTGGAAGGCACGATAAACTGACTCTGGGATTCATCATAGCGAGGAGTGACCCTTTTTGAATTGGCCTTGGTGCGAGGAGGAGGACGAGAACCATCACCTGTGAACAGTAGTGAGGGAGATAGCATGGAGATGAATATATATGTCCCAAAGATGCAGTACAAGAGATTTGATGCATTACTAAAACTATTTGAGTCACCCCACACCGGATTCTCCGCAGATCAGACCAGAGTCTCTGGCTCAGACCGGAGTCTCTAGTCCTGTGGACTGGAGTCTTCGGCCCTGGGGCCGGAATCTCCGGTCGGGAGGCTCGGGCATGAGCTGGGAAGGTGCTGGTGGGGGTGAATCTAATAGATCGGGCAATGCAACAAGGCTAAAGTACTAGAGTGCATGCATACAATTGATTCCACTGGACAAAACAACACCAATCCTCAAAAACACATCAAGAGATGAACCCTAGGAGAAAAAAAGGAGGAGAGGTACCAGATCTGTCCATGGGATCAATTCCTCTGGTGGGAATGACCTAATGGAGGAGAGGAGAAGGTCGGTCGGCGGCACGACGGATCCCGGGGGCTTCTTGACCTCCAGGGAGGATTTTTGGAGGAGAGGGCGACGGGTTGGAGGGAGGGGAACGAGGGTGGAAGAAGTGAAACTGCTGTTTCAGTTCACCCCGTCCCCTCCCTTTAAGTGGCAGAAACCTCCTGGACCGGAGACTCCGGTCTAGACTGGAGACTCCGGTGCAGGTGCACCGGAGACTCCGATCGCCCTCGACCAAAAACTCCAGGTTTTGTGTATGGGGACATATATGGGAGATAAAGTGCTTTAAGATAGTGTATAGGCTTGGGTTAAGATGTCAATCTGTGGAGAATCAATAAGAACCATAGAAATCCACTAAAATGTTCAAGAAAGCTCCAAATAGGCACGGACCAATAAATGACAAACACGAGTAAGCACCAACCTCTCGAATGAGAGAGAGCGGTGGCCTAGGCCACCATATTTGAGTATACTCAGCTTGGCACCACGAAGATATATCTTGGGTCCATTACCGAAACTCATCATTTAAGCTCACATATCACAAAATGATATTAAGAGAAATGCTTTTGATTGCTTTGGGCATAATGGGGGGAGGGATAGTTCAATCAATTAGGACCGCACTCCCCATATATCCATGCCTGCACCTACACCAAATAAGGGTCAAGACATAGGTGAGTATGCAAGGTGATCAAGTCAAGCTCCTTGAATCTATGTATTTAGTTCATTCCTCAAATAGCATAACCTTGCTTCATCAAGTGGCTTCGTGAATATGTCGGCAAGTTTATCTTTGGTTGACACATATGATAGATCAATATCACCTCGAGCAACATGATCCCTAATGAAGTGATGACGAATCTCAATATGCTTTGTCCTTGTGTGATCCACCGGGTTGTAGGCAATCTTGATGGCACTTTCATTGTCACAAAGAAGAGGCAATTTTTCACAAAGGACACTGTATTCCTTTAAAGTTTGCCTTATCCATAGCAATTGGGTGCACGCACTAGCAGCTGCCACATACTCGGCTTCGGCGGTGGAGAGAGATATACAATTTTTCTTCTTAGACGACCAACATACCAAAGACCTACCAAGGAATTGGCAAGCCCCGGAGGTTGATTTTCTATCATCCTTATCACCAGCCCAATCTGAATCCATGTATCCACAAAGAGCAAATGTTGACCCTCGAGGATACCAAAGACCATAATATGGGGTATGAACCAAATATAGAAAGATTCTCTTGACCGCCATCAAATGGCTTTCTTTAGGAGCCGCTTGATATCTTGCACACACACACCTACAATCAACACAATATCGGGTCTAGATGCACAAAGGTAAAGCAAAGAACCAATCATAGACCGGTATACCTTTTGATCCACATCTTTACCATTTGGATTTTGTTCTAGATGAGTCTTTGTAGCCATGGGAGTAGGAGCTCCATTTAAATCTTGCATATTGAATCTCTTGTGCATATCTTTAGTATACTTAGCTTGGTTGAAGAATGTCCCTCCTATAACTTGCTTGATCTCAAAACCAAGGAATACCCTTAACTCCCCCATCATAGACATCTGGAACCTACTAGTCATAAGCTTTGAGAATTCATCATTGGCTAAGGGAGTGGAGTGAGATGATGAGGATACCTCTGTTCCTCTTGCCATAAGGCAAGTGACGTTCTTGTTGGGATTATTCTCATTTGGAGAATCGAAGAGTGAGAATGTCAGAGTAGATGTAGTGGCTAGAGAAGCCACACCACTTGATGTTTCCTCTTCCTCATCTTCATCATCTTCATTATCGGAGGAGAATTCTGCATGAGTGAACAATACAATTTCGCCCTTCTTCTTATTGATTGGATTCTTCTTGATGAAGGGTTTCTTGTAGGGAACTTTGAAAGTTGTCTTTGGCACAAGTCTACCCTCATGATCTTCTCTCTTCTCATAGGGACAACCCGCCACAAAGTGATAGCGGTCACCACAATTGAAGCAAGTTCTCAATTTAGTGACATTTTCTCTTCTTCCATTTGGGTTGCTTCTTCGTTGCATTTCCATCTTGGCCTTGGCAGGGTTCTTCCAAAAGTTCTTTGCATAGAAGCCATATATTGACCATGAGCAATCTTGACATTATCGGGCTAGCTCATGGAGAGGCCTTCATCACTATCATCTTCATCCCCATGTTCCACAACTTTGGCCTTCAAAGCAAGGTTGACAACATTTCTCATGCCTAGGGCTCGAGCACGTGCATCTTTGGCATTCTTGGCGGCAACCTTGAAAGAGGCCATCTCTTGCATAACTTCATTGGAGGTCATGAGATGGTAGTTGTGTGCGGTGACCCAGCATACAACTGCATGATGTAGTACACTATAGTCGTTGACATAACACCAATGAAACACCGTTCACTAGTATTACATCCCTCAGAGTGGTACAACAGAAACACAACATGTCCAAGGCATGACTATAGGTTACAACTCGACTCTTTACATAAGATCCAGAGAACACTCTAGGTTAAAGAGAGAGAGAAAACTTCTTACAAAGAAGAATCAGAGATAAACAACTCAAAAACTATTATACTATTAAGACTAGTATTTTAACTAATGGTCTGGCATTGCTGCTATTGCAATATACTACAGAAATAGGTTCTATGGCTAGAGATTATATTCCTATCTAATCGATAACTTCGTCTTCACTTGAGTTGATGTATATGTGGACTTTCTTGACTTCATTGCAGAGCTTTAGCTTTTGATGATAATTCTTGGAGCATGACTTGATGTAGACGTCGTCTTAATGGCTTCAGAATCTAGCAAGGATTAATAAGATACATTGAGTACGAGTGTACTCAGCAAGTTCACTAAAAAGGAGTGTTTGATGCACTATATCTATAGCCACAGACCATAGGTCGTAGGCAATGCAAGTTTTGTAAACATTTCTTTAAAGGTTGCTTTTATTACGAAAAGCTATGTCCGTCACCTTCACGGGTTTACGAACTTTCATGGAGTTCCTTTCCGCCGTGTTCGCAGCTCCTTCCGAGCAGGAGTAACAAGTTCTGATTCTTACACTCTGCAGAGGTGCGTCACTTTACCCATGAGAGACCTTAGGTTTTGTTGCACGGCCGGGAGTATATCCCCATTCAAACTTCCTTGGCCCAACCTAATATCCAAGCCAATCACTGCCTTCTCCGCGACCCCACATGTCTCCTTGGTGTACACCAGCCCACATATTGAATTACGGCAATTGGCAGTACAAACCGTTCAGATGCCGGAACTATCGTGGGATGTCGAGGGTTCCCACCCATATGCTGCATATCCTCTATGAATTACGAATCAATGCACGCTACGAGGATAACAGCCACGACCCGCACATCCGGCTCCATGCGAGATGGAAAAGATACAGCTAACCTCTATGTCCCATTCCAAATCTCATGGTCAACGCATAATATACGGCGCAAGAATCACTGGCGACATTGGTTGTTAATTCCTAGATAATATGTTCCTTTACCACCGGAACTTTCATAGTAGGTTATTACCTCATGGTAAATAACGATAATCATATTATTATGAAAATAGTGTTTTCGACTTTTTCAAATGCGGTGATGACAAGTTGATTTGCAAAATATTTTCTGAGAAAATAATCAAAGGACATGAGCAAGTGTGAACTTGCCTTTTGTGATTAAGATTATGCACTCACGGTCTTGAGACAATATAAAAGATTCAATATCTGAAATCGATCATTGGTCGGTAAGGACTAATGTTTAAAAAGCAAGATGCTATTATGCATAAGTAATGTAATGCATTTTATAAACTCGAATCCGGGGATAACGTTGATCTAGGGTTTGGAACTGAAATGGTTTCTTTAGAATGTGTTTTCCTTTTAGATAAGTTTCACACTTATGCTTCTTATTAAGGCTTGTGAGTGTGTGTTAAAACACATATTTATATAACAATAAGATACACACATATGTAATGCTACTCAAGATTGCTTACACTATAATTGTTTATCTTCAAATTTTAATTTACAAGTATTATCACTTATAAAGAACTTAAGTGTTTACAATCCTAAGTATACAAGTAAAGTTTGAAGCAATGTGATTTTGATTAATTGTCATCTGTTGATTATGATGAGAGTCCTTGAATTTAATTTCTTAAGAGTTGGTATATTATTATCAGATTTGTTGATTGAAGTGGCAAAACGAATAACTTTTGAAGAAAAGATTCCTTTATGAAGGTGTAAATAACCCTGATAGCTTTTGGAATATGATTGATGTTGTTTATACTTGCTTAACTGGTCTAGACTTGAGATGTTCTACGACCTAATTATAACAGACCAAAGTTAACTATAAAACATATAACAAGGTTTTTAGCATTATACCTAAAGTCGTATAGACAAAAGTTAACTTTAAGAACATATATGATTTCAAGATATAATGCTTATGACAATTGTACCTTGCTCATCTTATAAGGGTTCCTTTAGAGTTAACTAGGAATGGTACTACTATTCTTTGAGTAGTGTTTTTCCACTATTATAATGGAATAGAGTCATTTACCCTTTTATATATGAGTTATAGTTTTTAAACAAGGAAATAACATTACTTAATTACTTATGGTTGAATGATAATTCACTAAGATTGTATTTAAATTGTATTGAACCATTTTGACTTCATATTATCAATATTTAGGACTAATACTATTGATTAGACTCAATTGGCTAATTTTATAAATATTAGCAAATTTTTACTTACCCTTATATGAATTATTAACTAAGTAAATAGGTTTAACTTCAAGTTGTTAAAGTGTTTCGAATTTTTATTTACCTCAAAAGTAGAATATTATATTTTTAAAATGTAGGTATTATTTTTGTGATCATTTTGGTATATTACATTTATTTGTGTGATTTATAAATATTAAGATATGATTTTTATAAGATTTCTTACTTTATAAATACTTAAGAAATAATAAATATTTCATTGAGTAAAATAATAATGTATGGTTATAGTTTTAAATTATTGTTCTTATTTTTCTAATATTTTTGGTATTTTATTTATATTTTTAACATTTACCATTATTAAAATATGAATTATCAAAGTTTTATTACTTATAAAATCTTTATTAAATAGTAATAATTTAAATTGTTAACATAATATTGTTTGATAATAGTTTAATGTTATAGATTTTATTTTTCTGAAATTTTTCATATATTATACATGTTTTTCTGAATTATAGAATAATAGTTATTGAATTTCTAAGGTTAATTCATTTTATTTAATTTCTGGAACTTATTTGTTTTTGAATGGATAATGTTTTGTTTATTTTCTAACAAACACTGCACTTTCATACCACATACACACCTAGCCCTTGTCAGTGACCAGTGGGGTCGTTGCCACGTCATACGCCACTTCAGCAAAGCAGGACCCGTGTGATTTGACCGATTGACTTGATCCAAGCATGATGTCATCATGACATCATCTCGTCGGTGATGTTCTGGTGGATAGCAGCGGCGACGATCTAGCAAGGTTTTTCAAACACGATTGTTGTGGTTCGAAAGGGCACATGCCGGGGAACCTATTAGCAGCGGCGTCGCTTGGATGGCCGACGACGTGGTACTGCGGCGGCGGTTACAGATGAACATGGTGGAGATGATTCTAGAAGCAATCGAGAGATTAGAGAGGTGCCCAAGCACCAGCAACTCACCGGCGTTGCAACAGAGGGGTTAGCGTGATCGGAGGTGGTCGGAATCGATGGAGACGGCGGTGGAACCCGTCGGAGATGTGGGTGATGATTGGCGCATTTAGAGCTTCTTCGGCTTGCGCTTCGTGGGGCAATCGAACCAGAAGATCAGGAGAATTCTGACAGTGGTCTCAACAGTTTGAAAGAAGCTCAGAAACGATGACGACTCCGACGAGTCCTAAAGCTAGGGTTTCGGGACAGATGAGAAAATGAGGAAGAGAGGGTGCCGGAGCTAGCGACAGGGGCCATGGACTCCTTATCCTCTCCGGGTGACTGCGGCGTGCATCTTGACGCGAGCGACGACGGCGTTGGGTGCCAGCGAGCTGCTTCGGCTGCGGTGCGGGAGCTAGACGATGACGATTAGCTTGACAAAACGGTACATGGGCCAGGCGGCTGGGCTTCGCCGAGTGAACAGAAGAGAAAGGTGTCTGCGTGGTTAGCGTAAGAAAATCTTTGGGCCGACCTTTTTTCAAAGTTACCTTTTTCTATTTTTATTTTGTTTCGATTTGTATAATACACATTTGTTTGAAATTTCTTTATAGAATTTATTCTGAATCCATGCAACATAAATAAAGTGTATTAGAATCCTTTTCGTGAACTTTTATTAGATATTGTTTAGAGGTGCTTTATTTTCTTATATAAGTACTTTTCCTTTTAATATTAGGAGGGGATTTTGTTATGAATTCAATTCATATAACATACCACACACCTTTTTAAAAGATATACTACTACTAATTTGTGAGATGTAGGTGAGAAAAATAATTAATAACTTTAGGGTTTGAGATTTTGTTTCTTATTTAGAAACTTTCTTTAAACTATGCTTTTAATTATTTATGTATAAATGTTGTTTCATAATATTATAAAATCATTAGAAAGGCCTCATATAATTATTATTATATATAGTTAATGCCTTAATAAGGTGGTGAAGAATGTTAAATAATCCTGTTTATGACATTATATATGTAAATATAACCTTTTATTGATGTGAATAAAGATTAATGACTAAAACATATAGTCTTTATGTTTGTGATCTTTAATGATATCACCCTTTAAAAATAGAGTTATTTTCTAGAATGACTTATGGGAAGGAATTGATAAAGATAGTTTCTAAGCACATATGATTATAATAGTTGGAAATGAAGAAGGTGTGCTGAAGTGATTTGCTATAGGAAAATATTCCTATAAGCCACTGTCGAAACCAGATGGTTTATCAAACATCTGAGATGGACATTATGTTTGGTTATAGATTGAGGGTTTAGTGTTTACCAAGAATTCCTATCTTCCATACTTCACAATTCTTGACTTCAACTTAAAGAATCCCTTTCCTAGATATACTACTTCTTCATATCCATCATCATGTGTTTGTTGGAATTATGCCCTAGAGGCAATAATAAAAAGATGTTATCATTATAATTCTTGTTCATGATAAAGTTTATATTCCATGCTAGAATTATATTAAGCGGAAACTTTGATACTTGTGTGGTTTATGAACAACGCCGTGTCCCTAGTACGTCTCTATGGACTATCTCATTGATTAATGATGGTTAAGGTTTCCTAACCATAGACATGAGTTGTCGATTAATAATGAGATCATATCATTGGGAGAATGATATGATGGACAGATCCAAATCAAGCAGAGCAATTAGATCGTGTCATCGTGTTCATCTTTGTGAAGCTTTATCTTATGTCAAATATTGTATTCCTTAGACCATGAGATAATGCAACTCCCTGGTATCGGAAGAAAGCTTTGAGGTCATCAAACGCCATCCTATGAGAGGGTGATCATAAAGGTGTCTCTCAGCTGATCGGAAAGTACTTGTTGGGTTGTATGTATCGAGATGGGATTTGTCCCTCCCAAGTCGGAGAGATATACTTCGGGCCCACTCGGTAATCGATATCAACACCTCTTGCAAGCACGTGGTTAAGGAGTTAATCACAAAGTGATACCGGAATACGGAACGAGTAAAGTACTTGCTGTGAACAAGATTGAACTAGGTATGCCGATACCGACGATCGAATCTCGGGCAAGTAAAATATCGCGTGACGAAGGGAATATATATATGGGATTAATTGAATCCTGGAATCGTGGTTCATCCGATATGATCATCATTGAGTATGTGGGAGTCAATATGGGTTTCGGACCCCTGTTGATTATTGATAGAAGATCATGTCTGCATATTCTCGAACCCGTAGGGTCACACACTTAACGTGCCTCGACGCTAGGATAGAATGGATAAATTGGTTTATGAGTTTTTGTTCGGAGTCTCGGATGAGACCCAGGACATCACGAGAGGTTCCGGAATGGTCCGGAGAATAAGGTTCATATAAGGGAAAGCAGTTTTTGGATTTCGGAATTGTTTCGGATTGTTTGGTATTGTACCGGAAGCTTCTAGAACATTCTGGAGTGGGACCAACGTGGCCCCACTTGTCGGGAGGGGGTGTGGGCCTACGAGGGAGTTCCCTGGCCGCATTGGGCCAGGGGCACAAGGCCCCATAGGCCCAGCCAGACAAAACCCTAGGGAAACCCTAGGGAAACCTTCTAGAAGGAAGGGGAAAACTTGCCCCCCACTCCAACCCTTGGGGCCGCCGCCCTAGGGCTTGGAGGAGGGGCCAAGGGGGCCGGCCAGCCCCTATATATAGAGGACAGGGGCGCAGCCCTCCTACCCCACTCCTTCAACCCTGGCCGCCATACTACTGCCCTCCAGATCTCTCTCTCTCTCCCGACTGCGCGTAGGCGAAGCCCTGCCGCAGAAACTCTCCACCTTTGCACCACACCGTCGTGTTGTAGATCTAATCTATCTCTCCACCCCACTTGCTGGACCGAGGAAGGAGGAGATGTCGAGGTGCCGTACGTGTGCATCTCTCGGAGGCATCACCACTTGCGGTGTTGGATCGGATCGGATCGCGAGGAGGAGAAGCGAGTACGACTACATCAACCACGTTCCGTTGAACGTTCCGCTGTGCGAATCTTCAAGGGTATGAAGATCTCATCCATCCCCCCTCGTTGTTTGCATCTCCTAGATTAGATATTGGCTTTCCCGTTCGCATCCGTAGATTTTTTTTGATTTACTATGCTGCGAAACCCTTCAGTGTTAACATGATGAGCTTTGCTACACAATAATATTCTTATCCACCTTTAATTCTTCTAAATCCACTTATAAATCCAATGAGCTTGACACTAATACTTTTCATAATCTTCACATATCCATACTTGGTTATATCAACTACTCTACTGTTGAGAACCTCCAATCCAACAAGTAGCTTCTTCTAACTCCATTCATACTCTTACTTAATCATCCACCACTAATATTACTCCAGTAGATTTATATATCTATTTTTGCTTTCCTCAAAAGCTTACTATCCTTTAAGAGAAATAGCACTACTTCAACAACTCCATGCTACTCTAGCTTTATCTTAGTCATACTATATTGTATTTACTTCACTCCAGTATCTTATATTCAAACTTCTCATCATATCATGGTGACTTATCATGGCTAACCTAGAATAACATATCTATACTAGGATTCAATCATGTTATATCCACCAATGTCACTTATACTTGATATAAGCATTCTATCTTGGTGACTAAAGCATGATCATTAGAATCCTTTGATCCTTTATGGTTTAGGTTTCCAGTTGGCCAATCAAGGCCTTCATCAATACAACATTACAGTTGTATTATAATAATCTTCTCAGTATCTCTCTTGAGTAGAAGGTACTATTCTTTGACTAAACCTACCTGATCAAATAGGATTTCTCCTTGGTAACAATAATCAATATTATTCCTTGTAATCTTATTTATCACCATATAATTATATATTGTATATAACTCTTCTTTCATTTCAGGAGTGAGTTAACTCCATCAACTATTATATTGATCTTATTCTCTTCCAACACTCCCATCCTATAGATGGTATCTACAACTAGCATTACCATCTAACTCTTCTTACTTATTTCTCTAAAGGACTTTAAGTGAATGCTATGATAAGGACAAGAGTTAATAGATCAAGAATTGATAGGTTATGAATTGTTGAATAAATAGTGGATTACTCCACATTGATGAACAACAGATATATGAATAAAATTCAATAGGTATGATAAGGATTGATATGGAAAGAAGGATATATGGTGAATGGTCTTGAATTGGTTTCCTTCCTACTCATTACAACAAAAGAGTTAAGGTCAAGTATTACCATGATACTTATATAAGATTAAGATAGGTCCAGATTTGGTTATTAAATTCTTGTTACTTAAGTTTTATTCTAAACTTGGTATTCATGAGTTATTGTAATGTATACTACATATGATCACTTAAAGATCAAATTATAATCATTAATCAATGTGTATTGGTTTAGTTTCATTATATATGATCTACCCTTAGATCAAATTACCATTACCCAAAATAAGGTTTTAACAAAGGTCATATTGAAACTTATCGCAGTCAACTTGACGATCTACTTCAATTACATCAAGTTAAGAGAAGCTTCAATCACTTTGACAAGTTTTGTTCTAAAGCGCAAAAATTATTCAGATTTTCTATGCATGAGTGCAATGCACATACAGGTTCACTTATTTCTAAGCTCTAATGCTGGGATGTTACAGACACTCCCTTAAAATAAAGTTCATCCCCGAAGTTCGCAAACTCTCACGTTTTGGAGTAAGGAATTGATTTGTGTTGGTTACGGCATTTCTCAACTCCATGGCAACCTCAAATGGAAATAATTTTAGTACTCCATATCCAAATCTTTTCCTTGAATTCTCATCATTCTTGGCAATCTCCAACTTGTTTTCTTCAATACTCCAAAATCCTTTAATTGGGGTCTCTTATATGGTTCAATACCCTGATTAGGTATCCTAATCCAATTACTTTACTTAATCATCGAACTTTCTTACTATTCTATATAAGGTCTAGGTAGTCTCACTAAAACAGGATTTTTAAATTCTATTAGACAATAGTTGAGGCCAAAAGACTAAATTTGGTTTGTCTTAGTATGGTTTATACTGATAATCCTTCCGAAGATTGGTTTTGAACACATTTAGTACATACCATCGGAATTTCTTGTTTCTCTACATATGTCTAGTTGGATATGATTATTCACTCTTAAGGACCACTTAAGAGTTGTTTTCACTAGAATTAGTCTATTAAGATTAATTTATTTTATCACCTTTAAGCTTTTACTTTAGCAGGATTTAGATAACATTTTATTATTACCTTCAGTACTTATTCAACTTCCATTTATTAACTATCTTAAGGTCTGAGTACTACTACTTTGAAGTAAACTTCGATCTTTCATCCAGACATACTTCCGAAAGTAATTTATTAATAATGCCTTCTTTTAACCTTATGAAAATAAGGTTAATCACTATTATAGGTTAATACTTATTCTCCAACCTTTAATCGGATGATTATATAACAATACTTTCATTTACTGTTTACTCTCCCCTTAGGGTTTACCAATGGTCTCTAACTACCTATACAGTAACCATTGGCCTTATCACTAGAATATTGGTCTCTATCCAGCTTATACTATACCTCTTTAAGGTCTCATGAAATAACTTACGGTATACCCACACAATTGTGGATCTCCGAGATAGATCTTCCAAGTTTATTTGTCTTACTTACTATTTAGACATTTTTGTTTTGATAGGCCTGACTTCGCGAGGCGTCTCGAAAGATGGTCGCTTTAATTTTTATACTCCTTTATGTCTTACTTAACTTAGACCAAGTTTTATGCTCTTTATGCAATATTGAGATGATCTGGTTAACTAAGTCAACCGGATACCAGCTGCGAACAAATAACAGCTGCGGACCATCCTAGGGTGTATGTATTACCCTACGGTTTCTGACATACTTCTGGCATTCTCTCTGAATTGTCAGAGCTTGAATACCATTTTGGTTCCAAAGCTTCTTCTTTGTACTAATTCATGATGCTTCCATGAACTAGATACTACTACTTCATTAACTTCTTAGCAACATCACCTATTTTGGGTGAAATTCTTCACATCTTATTGCTCCATATACTTCCTACACTAATCTTCCTTCTTGTTGCTGGCTAGTAATGATCTAAACTTGAACCATCCGTCGAATTGTGTTGATACATCTTACACTTAGCTTCATTCTTCATGTAAGTCTTCATCCTGGTCTTGGAAAATCGTCACTCCCTTGCACGAATTCCCTTACTCTACCTAGGTCTATAACATCAAGTAATAACTGGATGTTGCAACATGCATTTGCACACCAAGTCAAACTTCATGTATAGATCTAGTAAATCAAGAAGATCCAAGAAAAACCAATAAATCCAAATGTGGTACATATAACACACAATATTCTAAGCCCGAAATATAGTAGTTGAGTATAATATCTCTAGAATTCAGGCTTAGTTGTGTAGTATATGACACCTCCTCGTATAGGTTTACATCGTGATACTTAGCGCATAGGGTCAAACTATTCTTTATCTCAATATTTACCCAAATTGCTCAAGTGCAACAGGATAATCTTAAGAAAAGTGGTCTCAATTTGGTTTTGACTAAACTTTTGTCTCACTTTTGAAATGATTAATATAACCAACCTATCATTATTTAGTAAACTAACCTCACATGATCACTCCAAATGACTAATCAGATTCTATTTGCTAACTTAAACCAAAGATTATGGGAATTTTCTAGCACCTAAGACTTCTATCAAGGTTCTACCATGTTATTTCCTTACTTCTACATCAAGATAATTTACTAATTACTTTTCATATTATACTCTCATCATGGTTTCAGAGCTAATCTCACCATGATCTTGTTATGTTTTACCTATACATCATGATTTAAGAGTTAATCTAACCATGATGACTTTGTTTCTCATTACACTATCATTAAGTCTTAACATAATTTCACTTCATCACATAGAATTCTCAAGTGAATCCCACATGATTACTACTCATTCCATCAACATTTATCCTAATGATATTCATCATGTTCTCTTTGGTTATCAACTAATCATAAGATTCCACTTTCTTACATAAATTCTAGGGTTAGGCTACACCATTAAGACTACTTCAATTGATGTCTTACACTTGATCCTAATCTACTATGGCCGATTGACTTTCCTAAAGTATCTTGGTGGATTATGTCTCCTTCGGAAGACACTAAATAGTACTTTACTAAGAAAAGATGAATAATGACTTTTTAAGAAAGATGACCAAAGCATCCAACTTAAATGTGGCAAGATCATCCTCAAGTGGATACTCATCACAAGTCATAAAAATATTTGGTTAAGATAAGATGGTTTTCTATAGTCACTATCCAACCTACAGATCTTCCTAAAAGGGTTTTAATCCTAAGGTCAAAGCATATGCTCTGATACCAGCTGCGGTGACCCAGCATACCACTGCATGATGTAGTACACTATATTTGTTGACACAACACCAATGAAACACCGTTCACTAGTATTACACCCCTCAGAGTGGTACAACAGAAACATAACAGGTCCAAGACATGACTATAGGTTACAACTCGACTCTTTACATAAGATCTAGAGAACACTCTAGGTTAAAGAGAGAGAAAAAACTTCTTACAAAGAAGAATCAGAGATAAACAACTCAAAAAGTATTATACTATTAAGACTAGTATTTTAACTAATGGTTTGGCATTGCTGCTATTGCAATAAACTACAGAAATAGGTTCTATGGCTAGAGATTATATTCCTATCTAATCGGTAACTTCGTCTTCACTTGAGTTGATGTATATGTGGACTTTCTTGACTTCATTGCAGAGCTTTAGCTTTTGATGATAATTCTTGGAGCATGACTTGATGTAGACGTTGTCTTAATGGCTTCAGAATCTAGCAAGGATTAAGAAGGTACGTTGAGTACGAGTGTACTCAGCAAGTTCACTAGAAAGGAGTGTTTAATGCACTATATCTACAGCCACAGACCATAGGTCATAGGCAATGCAAGTTTTTGTAAACATTATTTCAAAGGTTGCTTTTATTCTGAAAAGCTATGTCCGTCAACCTTCACGTGTTTACCAGAACTTTCATGGAGTTCCTTTCTCGCTGTGTTCGCAGCTCCTTCCCGGAACAGGGGGTAACACGTTACATTTCTTACACTCTGCAGAGGTGTGTCACTTTACCCATGAGAGACCTTGGGTTTTGTTGCACGGCCGGGAGTATTTCCTCGTTCAAACTTCCTTGGTTTGACGCCCAACCTAAGATCCAAGCCAATCACTGGCTTCTCTGCGACTCCGCATGTCCCCTTGGTGTACGCCGGCCCACATATTGAATTATGACAATTGACAGTACACACTGTTCAGATGCCGGAACTATCGTGGGACGTTGAGGGTTCCCACCCATATGCTGCATATCCTCTACGAATTACCAATCAATGCACGATACGAGGATAACAGCCACGACCCGCACATCCGGCTCCATGCGAGAGGGAAAAGATACAGCTAACCTCTCCGTCCCATTCCAAATCTCATGGTCAACACGTAATATACGGCCCAAGAATCACTAGTGACATTGGTTGTTAAGTCCTAGATAATATGTTCCTTTACCACCGGAACTTTCATAGTAGGTTATTACCTCATGGTAAATAACCTATAATCATATTATTATGAAAATAGTGTTTTTTGAGCTTTTTCAAATGCAGGTGATGACAACACTGGATTTGCAAAATACTTTACAGAAAATAATCAAAGGACATGAGCAAGTGTGAACTTGCCTTTTGTGATTGCAAGATTATGCACTCATGGTCTTCGAGACAATATAAAAGATCCAATATCTGAAATCAGCATCATTGGTCCGGTAAGGACTAATGTTTAAAGAAGAAAGATGCTATTATGCATAAGTAATGTAATGCATTTGATAAACTCGAATCCCGGGGATAACATTGATCTAGGGTTTGGAAACTGGAAATGGTTTCTTTAGAATGTGTTGTCCTTTTAGATAAGTTTCACACTTATGCTTCTTATTAAGGCTTGTGAGTGTGTGTGAACAACACATATTTATATAACAATAAGATACACATATGGAATGCTACTCAAGATTGCTTACACTATAATTGTTTATCTTCAAATTTTACTTTACAAGTATTGTCACTTATAAAGAACTTAAGTGTTTACAATCCTAAGTATACAAGTAAAGTTTGAAGCAATGTGATTGTGATTAATTGTCATCTGTTGATTATGATGAGAGTCCTTGAATTTAATTTGTAAAGAGTTGGAATATTATTATAAGATTTGTTGATTGAAGTGGCAAAACGAATAACTTTTGAAGAAAAGATTCCTTTATGAAGGTGTAAATAACCCTGATAGCTTTTGGGGTATGATTGATGTTGTTTATACTTGCTTAACTGGTTTGGACTTGAGATGTTCTACGACCTAATTATAACAGACCAAAGTTAACTATAAAACATATAACAAGGTTTTTAGCATTATACCAAAAGTCTTATGGACTAAATTTAACTTTAAGAACATATATGATTTCAAGATACAATGCTTATGACAATTGTACCTTGCTCATCTTATAAGGGTTCCTTTAGAGTTAACTAGGAATGGTACTACTATTCTTTGAGTAGTGTTTTTTCCACTATTATAATGGAATAGAGTCATTTACCCTTTTATATATGAGTGGTTATAGTTTGTAAACAAGGAAATAACATTACTTAATTACTTATGGTTGAATGATAATTCACTAAGATTGTATTAAAATGTATTGAACCATTTTGACTTAATATTATCAATATTTAGGACTAATACTATTGATTAGACTCAATTGGCTAATTTTATAAATATTAACAAATTTTTACTTACCCTTATATGAATTATTAACTAAGGAAATAGGTTTAACTTCAAGTTGTTAAAGTGTTTCAAATTTTTATTTACCTCAAAAATAGAATATTATATTTTTAACATGTAGGTATTGTTTTTGTGATCAATTTGGTATATTACATTTATTTTTGTGATTTATAAATATTAAGATATGATTTTTATAAGATTTCTTACTTTATAAATACTTAAGAAATAATAAATATTTCATTAAGTAAAATAAAAATGTATGATTATAGTTTTAAATTATTGTTCTTATTTTTCTAAGATTTTTGGTATTTTATTTATATTTTTAACATTTACCATTATTAAAATATGAATTATCAAAGTTTTATTATTTATAAAATCATTATTAAATAGTAATAATTTAAATTGTTAACATAATCATGTTTGATAATAGTTTAATGTTATAGATTTTATTTTTCAGAAAATTTTCATATATTATACATGTTTTTCTGAATTATAGAATAATAGTTATTGAATTTTTAAGGTTAATTCATTTTATTTAATTTCTGGAACTTATTTGTTTTTTAATGGATAATGTTTTGTTTATTTTCTAACAGACACTGCACTTTCATACCGCATACACACCTAGACCTTGTCACTGACCGGTGGGGTCGTTGCCACGTCATACGCCACTTCAGCAAAGCAGGACCTGCGTGGTTTGACCGGTTGAGTTGATGCAAGCATGATGTCATCATGACATCATCTCGTCGGTGATGCTCTGGTGGCTAGCAGCGGTGGCGATCTAGCAAGGTTTTGCAAACGCGGTTGTTGCGGTTCGAAAGGGAACATGCCAGGGAACCTATTAGCAGCGGCGTCGCTCGGATATGGTCACCGGAGGATGGCCGGCGACGAGGTACTGCGGCAGCGGTTACGGATGAACGTGGTGGAGATGATTCCAAAAGCAATTGAGAGATTAGAGAGGTGCCCGAGCACCAGCAACTCACCGGCGTTGCAGCGGAGGGGTTAGCGTGACCAGAGGTGGTCGGAATCGATAGAGACAGCGACGGAACCCATCGGAGATTGTAAGATCCCTCCTTTGTAAAGGAAAAGGATCCCTGTGATTGCAATGCTAGTCCCTGGATCATTGCTAGAATCCACAGTTTAAGATGAAGTACATAGATACAAAGGTCATTTATTACATCCATTTGAGAGATAAAACATAGTCTTTTACAACTCAAGGCCACAAGCCTAATACAAGAGTTTTGGAATAAGTAAATAAACATAAGTCTTCATCTTCATGTGCCACAGGCAAGCATGTTGAGTGTAGACTCATGACACCTAATCATCATCGGAGTAACCTGCAACATCACAAGCTGACCACAGTGGGTTAATACTTTGGAATAGTATTGGCAAGTGATACCTTAGTAAATTTTTAAGTGGACTATATTACTATATGCATTTTGGCTAAGTGTAGCTTGGCTTGCTTTGCTTGAAAATAGGTTTTTCCTATTAGTTGAAATCACTAAGTTTTTCTTTGTCAAAAACTTTCCCAAGAAACCACCAATAGACATTGGGGTCCTTCACCCTTGTTCACCCACAAGTTTTACTTAGAAGTTGGAGTGATGAGATTCTTGTAGCTTCCATGTCTTGATGCTCAAGTTGTCCATTGCCATGGACTTGGCTAAGTACTTAGATTTTCCATCTGCAGAGGTTGTGCACTTTCCCCACCAGACTTGGTTTCCCAAGATAGGACCTTTCAGAAGCCTTCCCTTAGCCAAATGGACGCGTTCCAACCTATCATCCCACTACCACCAACTGTCCAAATGACTAAGTTCTAGCAACCTATATGATCAAGGCAGAGCCCATATTGCCAAGTGGCTGCACTATAAGCTTCTCAACACTTGGCCTCCAAATCCCTTTGTGCCTGGGTGGCATACCACAAGTGTGATACACAAGGTAAACCATATCCATGGGCCTTGTGTAACCACTCAACCAAAAACCACCATTCAAGTCCCATTCCACCCAAGAGGTTTATTTACTTAGTTGTTTTATTAAGAAAAACATAAGTCCAAAAGACTTAGAAATATTTTCATCATAGCATGTATATATTTTACCAACCCTTGTTTGCTACTAGCTAGGCTAAGCATGGCATAGTAACTTAACTTAGGAAAATTCCTAGCAATTCTACAATTCTACAACTACTTAGGATTTCCCCAACATAGCATTTGGCAAAAAGTAACATGCAAGACTTAGCAAAAATATTTCTAATGCTTATACAAAATATAGGGATGGAAATATTCATGAAGTACCACTTTCCTTGGTAATGGGGAGAGTAGCACTCTTCACAATCACAGTCACTAGCAAAATCTACACAAAAATTTGTAGCACAAAATTACACACAATTCATATACAAACAAAAATATGAATGCATGCATGCAAGAAAATGCTAAGTGATGATTTTTGAAAACTCCACCAAGCAAGTGCATGATACAGAAACATAACCAAGTCAAATACTTGCTAACTAAACTTATTTAGCACTAAAAAAATTTACTAAACAAATTCTATATTCAAAATAGCCCTAAACAAGTTTCTGCATACAAAGTCATTTTAACAGAAACTTTTTGTTAAACACATTGCAGATTCAGAAAGGGCTTGTCTCCCTGATTCCAATGGTATAAAGTTTGCAAAAATCTAACGTGGGAAACAAAAGTTATAGCCATTTGAAAATTGGATATAAATCTGATTTGAATTCTGTTTTTGAATCTAACCCTAGCCACGCGTCGTGTTTCTATTGGCGCGTACCGGTTCGGCCGGATCGAGCTCTGCGGGCCGTAGGATCTAATTAAAACACACGGCCTAGATCTACCAAAAACGATTCGCTAAGTGATCTAAATCTACGCGTTGGATCCAGATCTGACGGTTCTGGATCAAACGACCAAACTCGAGCGGCGCTAGCGGCGGCGACTGGCGGCGGCGCTAGCGTTCTAGGTCGCGCAGGAGTGGGGGAAGTGGATTACCAGAACCGCGGTGGCGTGCTGAAGCTCAAGGTGGCGTTGGTTTGCGAAGGGGCGCTCTGGCACGGTCTCAGGGGCTCGTCGGAGTT
Source organism: Avena longiglumis (assembly GCA_030063025.1). Classification (NCBI taxonomy): domain Eukaryota; kingdom Viridiplantae; phylum Streptophyta; class Magnoliopsida; order Poales; family Poaceae; genus Avena; species Avena longiglumis. The sequence goes on along the minus strand of CP125978.1, from coordinate 418,322,162 downwards.
GCGGCGGCGTCTGTTGCTTGCAGATGAGGTCACTGGCGAGGTTTGGCGTCGCCCTAACACAAACCAGAGGCATTAGGAGTTGCGCAAGACGCAGGCGAACAAACTCGCGTGAAGGAGGGGGCAAGGGGCGCTCGGGTTTTACCTTAATTGGTCGCCGGAGTCAGGCGGCGGCGCAGGTGGTTTCGGTCGTGAACGGAGACGACAACCTGGGTCACGAGCAGGCAAAAGAAAGGTGTCAGCAGGTGCACAAGGTCATGCTGAGCATCATCGTTTGAACCAGAGAGAGGGGGGCGGTCGAGGCTCACCGGAATCGATCGCCGGAGTCGTCGGTACAGCGGGGCTTCGAGAGCTAATGCGCGCAGCCTGGTGGCGGAGTGAGCGAGGAGAGTGGGGGGAAATGCTCGCGGTGCAGAGGGGATTAAATAGGCCCAGGCGCGACAGGAAATGCCTGCGGCATTAAGGCTAATTACGCCGCGCCATTACCGGCCTTGACAGCAGCGGCGACGTGGTCGCGGGCGCGGTTTGGGGAAGACGAGGGCGACGTGGAGAGGGCCCGCTCGTCAGCGAAACGCGCGAAGGGGAGGTGGGGTCTGGTCGTCAGTGACTGTCTGGGTGCGCTGGCGCGTGCGAGAGAAAAAGAAATGGCCCGGGTGGGCTAGCTGGGCCTGTTCTGATGCTGGGCCAGATTGGTGGCGCCTGGCCCTTTTCTTTTGTTTTACTCCTTTTCTTTTTCTGTCTCGATTTTCTGAATTGATTTTCAAATGAATTCAAGTTTCGTTTGAATTCAAAACTTCTTGGGATTTTTGCAGTGAGTCATAGTCTCAATATAGGCACAAGATCATGTGGTTGCTTTGCAAGGGCTTGGTCAAGCTTGGAGAAAAAAATATCAGAGGCTTGCATATGATTTGTAAAAGTTTGAAAAAGGGTTTTTGAAACCATTTCCAATTTGTTAAACTTGGTCCAAACCACACTCAAACCTTTCTATAAGGAAGACAAACAAGCTAGGTTTGAAAATCATTCAAACTCTCAAATGGGGATGGCCATTTGATTTAAATCTGCTCACATAAAATTATAGCACTAAGTGCTTCTGTTTTTCTGAAATGAGTTTGAAATTGATCTCAAATCTATATGCATGCATGAATGATATGCAAACTTTGAAATCATGATTTTAGAGATGTTACAAATCTAACCCCCTTAAGGTGAATATCGCCCTCGAGATTCGGATTGGCTAGCAAATAGGTGAGGGTGGTCTTTCTGAAGATCATCTTCTCTTTCCCATGTTGCTTCCTCTTCGGAATGATGATTCCATTGTACTTTGCAAAATTTGATAGTATTTGTCCTTGTGACTCTTTCTGCAGTCTCAAGAATCTTGATAGGCTTTTCTTCATAAGTGAGATCACTTTCTACTTGAACTTCTTCCAAAGGTATGGTATCCTTCAAACATGTTTCTTCCATTTCTGGGTGACATTTCTTAAGCTAACTCACATGAAATACATTATGGACTGCTGATAAGGATGCTGGCAGTTCAATTTCATAAGCAACTTCTCCTTTGCGACTCAGAATTTTGAATGGCCCAACATATCTGGGTGCCAACTTTCCTTTGACTCCGAATCTTTTCACTCCACGGAGTGGTGATACTCTAAGATAGGCTCTATCACCAACTTCGTAGGTGACTTCTCTACGCTTAGGATCTGCGTAGCTTTTCTCGGACGTGCTATCTTCAACCTGTCCTTGACCAATTTGACTTTCTCTTCGGCTTCTTTGATAAGATCTGGCCCGAATAAACTTCTTTCTCCCACACCATTCCATAACAACGGGGTGGTACACTTTCTTCCGTAGAGAAACTCAAATGGTGCCATCTCAATGCTGGCTTGATAGCTGTTGTTATAAGAAAATTCTGTGTAAGGCAGACTTTCATCCCAACTGGCTCCATAGTCTAGGGCACATGCCCTCAACATGTCTTCCAGAATTTGATTTGTCCTTTCTGTTTGCCCATCGGTTTGAGGATGAAAAGCAGTACTGAATTCCAACCTCGTTCCCAATGACTCATGTAGCTGTCTCTAAAAATGGGAAGTGAATTGAGTTCCCCTATCAGACACAATAATCTTAGGCACACCATGAAGGCATACAATTCTACTCATGTAGATTTTGGCTAACTTGGCACTAGTATAAGTTGTCTTCACGGGTATGAAATGAGCCACTTTAGTTAGGTGATCCACTACTACCCATATGGAATCATATCCCGATCTGGTCCTTGGTAATCCGGTAATGAAATCCATACCAATTTTGTCCCATTTCCAATCAGGAATTGGTAGTGGTTGAAGCAAACCTGCTGGTTTCTGATGCTCCACCTTTACTCTACTACATACATCACACAAAGCAATATGTTCGGCGATGTCTCTCTTGAGATTGTTCCACCAAAATCTTTCTTTCATGTCCATGTACATTTTGGTGTTACCCGGATGAATAGAATACGGAGAGTTGTGTGCTTCCTGCAAAATCAGTTTCCGTAACTCCGGATCTTGTGGAACATGAATCGCTTCCCATGCCATAATGTACCTGCTCGTCTTCATGGAATTTTTAGCTCTCCCTTGGACAATATTTTCCTTAATCCTTTCAATTTCCTTATCGGTCTTCTGAACTTCTCGGATCTTGTCCAACAAAGTGGGTTGAACATCCAAAGACATGAGATGCCCTTTAGGCACAATCTCTAATCTGAGTTCTCAATTGAGTACACAAATCATCCGCAATTCTCCTTTGGTAAGGCCATTTACAAATACCTTACGACTTAGAGCATCTGCTACAACGTTTGCTTTACCGGGGTGGTATTGCAAACTTAAGTCATAATCCTTGATAAGCTCTAACCATCTTCTTTGTCTCATATTGATTTCCTTTTGGGTGAAGATATACTTCAAACTTTTGTGGTCCGTGAACACTTCACAACGCTTTCCCAAGAGGTAATGTCTCCATCTTTTGAGTGCATGGACGACAGAGGCTAACTCTAAATCATGAGTAGGATAGTTTACCTCATGAGTTTTGAGTTGTCTCGAGGCATAGGCCACAACTTTACTGTCTTGCATAAGTACGGCACCCAAACCTTGATGAGACGCATCACAATACACTTGGAAATCCTTTTCCAAATCTGGCAGACATAGAACTGGTGTTGTCACAAGTCTCTTCTTCAATTCTTGAAAGCTGACTTCACAACCTTCAGACCAAGCAAACTTCTTGTCTTTCTTCAATAATTCAGTCATTTGCTTAGCTACTTTAGAGAAATTCTCGATGAACCTTCTGTAGTAACCTGCTAAGCCAAGGAAACTACGAACTTCTTTCACATTATTGGGAGATTCCCATTCAGTCACAGCTGAAACCTTAGCAGGATCAACTGCTACACCATCTTTTGTCATAACGTGTCCAAGAAAACCAACTTCTTCTAACCAGAACTGACACTTGCTGAATTTGGCATAAAGTTTATGCTCTCTCAACTTCTCAAGTATCAAACACAAGTGTCCTTCATGCTCTTCTTTGCTTTAAGGCTAATTACGCCGCGCCATTACCGGCCTTGACAGCAGCGGCGACGTGGTCGCGGGCGCGGTTTGAGGAAGACGAGGGCGACGTGGAGAGGGCCCGCTCATCAGCGAAACACGGGAAGAGGAGGTGGGGTCTGGTCGTGATCGTTCAAGTCTTGTTGGCGCTTGAGAGAAAAGAAATGGCCCGGTGGGCTAGCTGGCCTGATACGATCTTTGGGCCAGATTGGTGGCGCCTCGCCCTTTTCTTTTGTTTTACTCCTTTTCTTTTTCTGTCTTGATTTTCTGAATTGATTTTCAAATGAAGTCAAGTTTCAATTGAATTCAAAACTTCTTGGGATTTTTGCAGTGAGTCATAGTCTCAATATAGGCACAAGATCATGTGGTTGGTTTGCAAGGGCTTGGTCAAGCTTGGAGAACAAAATATCAGAGGCTTGCATCTGATTTGCAAATTTTGAAAAAGGGTTTTTGAAACCATTTCCAATTTGTAAAACTTGGTCCAAACCACACTCAAACCTTTCTGTAAGGAAGACAAACAAGCTAGGTTTGAAAATCATTCAAACTCTCAAATGGGGATGGCCATTTGATTTAAATCTTCTCACATAAAATCATAGCACTAAGTGCTTCTGTTTTTCTGAAATGAGTTTGAAATTGATCTCAAATCTATATGCATGCATGAATGATATGCAAACTTTGAAATCATGATTTTAGGGATGTTACATAGATGGGGGTGATGATTGGCGCGTTTAGAGCTTCTTCGGCTTGAGATTCGTGGGGCAATCGAACCAGAAGATCAAGAGAATTCCGATAGTGGTCTCAATGGTTTGAAAGAAGCTCTGAAACGACGATGACTCTAGCGAGTCCTAAAGCTAGGGTTTTGGGACAGAGGAGAAAATGAGGAAGAGAGGGTGCCGGAGATAGCGATAGGGGGAAATGAAGAGATGAGGATGAGTATGGACGTGGCCGTGGCCTCCTTATCCTCTCCGGGTGATGGCGGCGTGCATCTTGATGCGAGCGACGACGGCATTGGGCGCCAGCGAGATGCTTCGGACGGGGTGCGGGAGGTAGACGATGACGATTAGTTTGACAAAACGGTACATGGGCCTGGGCCGCTGTTGGGCTTCGATGGAGTGAACAGAAAGAGGAAAGGTGTGGCGGCGGTTAGGCGTAAGAAAATATTTCACGACTCCGCTCAAGACAGGTTCCTTTTTTCTGTTACCTTTTTATATTTTCTATTTTGTTTCCAGATTTGTATAATACACATTTGTTTGAAATTTCTTTATAGAATTTAATTTCTGAATCCATGCAACATAAATAAAGTGTATTAGAATCCTTTTTGTGAACTTTTATTAGATATTATTTAGAGGTGCTTTATTTTCTTATATAAGTACTTTTCCTTTTAATATTAGGAGGGGCTTTTGTTATGAATTCAATTCATATAACATACCACAAACCTTTTTAAAAGATATACTACTACTGATTTGTGAGATGTTGGTGAGAAAAATAATTAATAACTTTAGGGTTTGAGATTTTGTTTCTTATTTAGAAACTTTCTTTAAGCTATGCTTTTATTTATTTATGTATAAATGTGGTTTCATAATATTATAAAATCATTAGAAAGGCCTCATATAATTATTATTATATATAGTTAATGCCTTAATAAGGTGGTGAAGAATGTTAAATAATCCTGTTTATGACATTATATATGTAAATATAACCTTTTATTGATGCGAATAAAGATTAATGACTAAAACATATAGTCTTTATGTTTGTGATCTTTAATGATATCACCCTTTAAAAATAGAGTTATTTTCTAGAATGACTTATGGGAAGGAATTGATAAATATAGTTTCTAAGCACATATGATTATAATAGTTGGAAATGAAGAAGGTGTGCTGAAGTGATTTGCTATAGGAAAATATTCCTATAAGCCATTGTGGAAACAAGATGGTTTATCAAACATCTGAGATGGACATTGTGTTTGGTTATAGATTTAGGGTTTAGTGTTTACCAAGAATTCCTATCTTCCATACTTCACAATTCTTGACTTCTACTTAAAGAATCCCTTTCCTAGATATACTACTTCTTCATATCCATCATCATGTGTTAACATGATGAGCTTTGCTACACAAGAATATTCTTATCCACCTTTAATTCTTCTAAATCCACTTATAAATCCAATGAGCTTGACACTAAAACTTTTCATAATCTTCACATATCCATACTTGGTTATAACAACTACTCTACTGTTGAGAACCTCCAATCCAACAAGTAGCTTCTTCTAACTCCATTCATACTCTTACTTAATCATCCACCACTAATATTACTCTAGTAGATTTATATATCTATTTCTGCTTTCCTCAAAAGCTTACTATCCTTTAAGAGGAATAGCACGACTTCAACAACTCCATGCTACTCTAGCTTTATCTTAGTCATACTATCTTGTATTTACTTCACTCCAGTATCTTATATTCAAACTTCTCATCATATCATGGTGACTTATCATGGCTAACCTAGAATAACATATCTATACTAGGATTCAATCATGTTCTATCCACCAATGTCACTTATACTTGATATAAGCATTCTATCTTGGTGACTAAAGCATGATCATTATAATCCTTTGATCCTTTATGGTTTAGGTTTCCAGTTGGCCAATCAAGGCCTTCATCAATACAACATTACAGTTGTATTATAATAATCTTCTCAGTATCTCTACTGAGTAGAAGGTACTATTCTTTGACTAAACCTACCTGATCAAATAGGATTTCTCCTTGGTAACAATAATCAATATTCTTCCTTGTAATCTTCTTTATCACCATATAATTATATATTGCATATAACTCTTCTTTCATTTCAGGAGTGAGTTAACTCCATCAACTATTATATTAATCTTATTCTCTTCCAACACTCCCATCCTATAGATGGTATCTATAACTAGCATTACCATCTAACTCTTCTTACTTCTTTCTCTAAAGGACTTTAAGTGAATGCTATGATAAGGACAAGAGTTAATAAATCAAGAATTGATAGGTTATGAATTGGTGAATCAATAGTGGATTACTCCACATTGATGAACAACAGATATATGAATAAAATTCAATAGGTATGATAAGGATTTGTATGGAAAGAAGGATATATGGTGAATGGTCTTGAATTGGTTTCCTTCCTACTCATTACAACAAAAGAGTTAAGGTCAAGTATTACCATGATACTTATATAAGATTAAGATAGGTCCAAATTTGGTTATTAAATTCTTGTTACTTAACTTTTATTCTCTTGGTATTCATGAGTTATTGTAATGTATACTACATATGATCACTTAAAGATCAAATTATAATCATTAATCAATGTGTATTGGTTTAGTTTCATTATATTTTATCTATCCTTAGATCAAATTACCATTACCCAAAATAAGGTTTTAACAAAGGTCATATTGAAACTTATCGCAGTCAACTTGATGATATACTTCAATTCCATCAAGTTACGAGAAGCTTCAATCACTTTTACAAGTTTTGTTCAAAAGAGCGAAAATTATTCGGATTTTCTATGCATGAATGCAATGCACATACCTGGGTTCAGCTTATTTCTAAGCTCTAATGCTGGGATGTTACATTGTGTCTTCCTTGTAAGATCTTCAAGTCGGTGGGCTCAAAGGGCATGAGTGCACTCACATATTTCCTTTGTATCCAAGCATCATCCACATGTGAAGCACCCACATTCCTAAAAGCAGTGGCGGTGGTCTTGAGCCTATGGTACATGTCCTCATGATCTTCACCTTCCTTCATATAGAATCCTTCAGCTTCATTGCTTAGTGCATCATACCGGTTCCTCCTCATGCTCTCATTCCCAACAAACAACACTGTGAGAGCATCCCAAGCTTCCTTGGCGATATTGAGGTGCTCAATGTGTGGGTAATCCTTTGTACCCAATCCTTGTTGTATCATGTGCAAAGTGGTGGCATTGAGTTGACTATTGACAACTTCTCTTCTTGTCAAGTTGTTTGGATCCCCAATATAGAGTCCTTGTTCAATGATGTTCCATAATTCAATGCAAGAGCTGCGTGCATGAGTTTTCATTAGAGATTGCCATTGATCAAAAGTAGATGCTTCTAACTTTGGTGGGTCTCCTCTATTGTTTATATGAGGGTGAGGAATTGGAGGGTCGGGAGAGTACCATCCATGAGAGTCATGGTGCTCTCCCTTGCCACCATTCCCTTTTGTGAAGGAATTAGTGTTGTCTTGATTATCCCCCACCACCTTATCCGTGGGAGATGTCGGGGCATTCTCTTTGGATAATGGTGGCAGTTCCTCTTGAGGAGAAGGGGATGATGAGCCAACTTTATCTTTAACAAGTTGCTCAAGTAACTTGTGCAATTGTTTGATCTCGTTGGCCATGGTGGAGCTTAATCTTGTTTCCAAGTAATTGAGATCATCCATGGTCACCGTGGTAGGCTCACCACCACCTTCCCCATCGTTGCTACCCATATAATCTTAGGCGTTATAGCCCGAATAAAGATCTGAGGCTCTGATACCAATTGAAAGGATCGTATGGGCACCTAGAGGGGGGGGGGGTGAATAGGTGCTACTTCAAATTTTCTTGTTTTTCAATTTAGGGTTTGACAAGAATGGTAAATTCTCTAGATTATGCAACTACGGTGAATTTACCTATATGGCAAACAAGCAACAACTAGCACAATTCTAAGCACGAACAAGTAAGTAAAGTGCGGTAAAGGATAGAAGTAACCAAAGTGGTGGACGCGGAGACACAAGAATTTGTTTCCCGTAGTTCCTTCCTTTTGAGGGGAAGTACGTATATGTTTAGAGAGGGGGTGGTTTCAAACCACCAAAGACACGAGAGGCCTCCCTTGTTCTCCGATGAACCTCACTCCAACGGGATCGATTCACATTCAACTATATCGGCAACCTTCGAGGTGGAAGCCGGCACCTTTACATAATTTCGGGGCACACATCCACAACTTAATTGGAGGCTCCCAAATACAAGCAAGCTGTCAAAACAATCAAAGACAAGCTTGTAAGAACCAAATCAAAGCTAGGATTTCCAAAGAAACACTAGAGCATGGGGGGCCTCAAGTGAATGAGGGGGAAATGAATATCTCTCTTGGTGAAGCTGTAGATCAAGGCCTCCTCCTTCGATTCTCCAAAGATCAATGACTTTGAATGGTTGGACGAAGAGATATTATTTATTTGGTGGCTCTAATGGAGTTTGTGTTCTTGAACATGCCGAGCAGCTGGAGGAAGGGGATAAGGGTCCCTATTTATAAGCAGCCCCCCTCCACGAACCGTTTTCTGACCGTTCGAGAAAAGTCAGACCGGAGACTCTATCCTGTACACCGGAGACTCCGGTCTACACCGGAGATTCCGGCTATCTCGGACCAGCCTTCGATTGACCAGCCCGCATCACGAGCCAAGTGGGCAGAGACTCGGTCCATCGTAACCGAGACTCAGAGGAGCCTCGGACCTTCCTCGCACTCCCATACAGAATGTCCCAGGTTCTGATGCCTCCACTGTGGACTCTGCGAAACTCCGGTCCAAACCGAGACTCGATCTGGAATTTCCAATCTGTCAATCTTCAGAATATTTTCATAGTGTGAGAGTACTTTTCACTTATCATTATAACAAACTATGGACAGTAACAAACTATAAAATGGTCTACTTGTTGTTAACGAACACCAAAAGTGATTATGACAATAAATTTAGTTTCACTAAGCAAACTAAAAAGGAAAATAAGACGCTCCAAGAACAACACAATTGTGCATGAAACAATAAAAACGAAGTGTCTAGAAAGACCTAGGATTTTTATTGATGAAGAAGGGGATGCCTTGGGCATCCCCAAGCTTTGATGCTTGTACCTCTTGAATATTTATTGGGGTGACATGGGGTGGCATCCCCAAGCTTGAGATTTTGTCCATTATTCATCTCATTACATCATTCTTTCTCTACACCTGAAAATTTTTCTTCATACAAAACTTCACACAATCTTTATTAGCAACATTAGTGTATTCAAAAGATAATAGACCTTGGGGTTTAGTTTCAAAACAGCAAAAATTTCACTAAAAACACAAGCTACTGTAGCAATTCCCTCAAAAAGCTTAATTTCCCAAAAAGAACCCAAAAAGGAATCAATAAGAAGCAAATGCAAATAATGGCAGAAATCTGTCAAAACAGACCAGCAGGTAGAAACCGATTTTTTTGAAGACCTTCTGTTGGTCAAATCAAAAAGTGTTGAACTAACGTAAGTTATCTAACAACCTGGGGATTTAATTAGAAATTACATGTCAATCCGACTTACAGAGATTTTACACGAATTTTTACAGTAGAGAACAAAAATATGTTTCGGGACAATAACTCCCCAAATCTTACTTTCCTCTCATTAGAGGTTACTCTTGGCACAAAAATCAAATAAAAATGATAAGGAGAGGTCATTACAGAGGTAATAACTTCCAAGACTCAAGAAAACTATTGGGTTATCTCCCAAGAAGTACTTTTCTTTAATGCTTTTAAGTTAGGCTTGATAGTTTGAGAAGATGCTCACATAATAAATATGAATTGAAGTAAAAGAGAGCATCACGAAGCAAATTCAAAACACATTTAAGTCTAACCCACTTCCTATGCATAAGAATCTTGTAAAGAAACAAGTCATGAAAGCACAAAGCAACAAGCATAGGGAAGCAAAACAAGTGCAACTTCAAAATTTTCAACATAAAGAGGGGAAACTTAATATTGTTAAGATACATAAAACCATGTTTCCCTCTCTCATAATAACTTTCAATAGCATCATGAATAAAATTAACAATATAACTATCACATAAAACATTCTTATCATGAGCCACATGCATAAAATAATTATTACTCTCCACATAAGCATAGTCATCCTTATTAATTGTAGTGGGAGCAAATTCAACAAAATAGCTATCATTATTATTCTCATCACCATAATCATCAAATATAGGAGGCATATTGTAATCATAATTGATTTTATCCTCAATAGTAGGTGGACTAAAAATATCATATTCATCATTGTAATCAACATAAATTGGAGATTTAGTCTCATCATAGGCAATAGAATTTTCAGAATTGGTACCAAAGAGATTTTCAATATTAAAAGCAGTGTGCTTTTCCCAATCATGATCACTACTATAGGTAACAGGCATAGGAAAATCATCACAAGTTTTACCCATAGTAGATATTTAAAAAGAATCCACATGAGCATAACATTCATCCTCCTCTTTTTCATCTAATGAGCTTCATGTTTCAGCAATTTCTTCTTCTATAGGCTGCTAGAAGGCATTAGTCTCTTCTGTTTGGGGAAAGCATCTATTAAAATGTTCAAGAATATATCCATTTTCTTCCTTGTAATTATCAAAGGAAAATTTAAGTATATCATAAACCTCATATTCATAAGGTGAATCATCAGTATTTTCAAGCAAACTAGCAAGTTCAAATGCACCCTTCCAAGCAATAAATTCTTCAATTTGTTCCACATCATAAAGGTCATAATTTACTTTAACATAAGAGTATATGGTAACATTATCATTATACTCACATTGAAAAGGTAGGTGTTATACCTCCTACAGCAACAAGATTTATCAAAGCAATAAGTAACATTATAAGTAGAGCACACCTCTCTAGCAATAGTATTCAATTTATCAATTTGTTCCCATAAGTGCTTCCCTTTTTGTGACAAACGGTGTTCCTTTTAATAATACTTTTGTTCTTCCGTGAACCTACCTTGCCAATAAGAACTAGTTTCAAAGAAACCATCCATTGATAGAAAGCATGACAAAGAAAGGCAATAACAAGCCAACAACTAGAGTAGGAACTAATTTTTTTATGTTTTTTATAAGAGAAAGCAAACCAAACTAAATATTTTTTTTGTGATTTTTGATAAAAAGAGGCAAACAAAACCAAGCAAAATAAACTAAGCAAAACAAAAACAAAGTAAAGAGAAAGGTTGTGAAGGACTCCCCTTGTGAAGCCGTCCTTAGCCTTCCCGGCAACGGCGCCAGAAAAAGCTTGATGATGGCTCAACTAATTGTTGAGCTTCGTTAGGAGACCCCAAGAGGAAGGTATGATGAGCACATCGGCAAGTTCTTCCCTCAGTAAGAAACCAAGGTTATCGAACCAGTAGGAGGAAGGAAATTACTCAAAGGTGTTGCTAACAACTAGAAACCTGCACAACACAAACTCAAGACTTTGCCCCAACAAATAGTGAGGTTGTCAATCTCATTGGTTTGTTGAAAACAAAGGATTAACTGTATGGTGTGGAAGGTAATGGTGGTTTGTAGAAAGTAAACAATGACATTGGAAGATGTATCAATGTTAAAGATTGGACCGGGGTCCATAGTTCACTAGAGGTGTTCTCCTTAAGATAAACAAACATGGCATCTTTGGGTAAACAAATTACAGCAGGCAATTGACAGGATCAGCAAGACATAACAATGCAATACTAGACATTCATGATCCTATGATATTTGATTGGGCAATACAACAAAATACATAGACCGCCATCCAACTGCATCTATGACCAGTAATCCACCTTCAGGTTATCATCCAAACCCCCTACAATATTAAGTTGCAAGCAACGAATAACTGCTTTAAGCAAAGTGTGTAAGGTAAACAATCCACTTGTTCCATGAACAAGAGATCGTTGTTTTATCCCTAGTAGCAACAACACATCTACAACCTTAGAGATTTCTATCACTTCCCTTAGATTAAATAGAGGCATGAACCCACCATCGAGCATAAATACTCCCTCTTGGAGTCACTAGCATCTACTTGGCCAAGATGGCTACTAGAAACGGAGAGCATGCAAGATCACAAACAACACAGACATGATAGAATTAATAAGACAAAACCATTAATCAATCTGACATAGTAATCTCAATATACATCGAATCCCTGCAAACACAACATGCATGATTACAAATAGATGATCTTGATCATGAACGGAGCTCACAAGATCTAAACATGTGTAACACCCTCAGAATCGGCCCTATGCAAGTTTCAGCGCTTCCCGCCAAACCCGCATAGAAACGATTCAAAGGTGCCCACCAGGAACTTGCGTGCGGGTGGAAAACGAAGTAATATCATTACACAATAGTCCTCGATGGAACCCACAAAACATATATATACAACAGCGACTCAAAGAGTCAAGAATACAAATTTACAGTACAAAGATCCAGATCACCTTGAAAACAATACAACGTCCGAGTACGGACAAGATGCAAATTGAGCTAAGAGCCCTGAAGAATAACCAATGGCGTCCATAACCCTTCCCAGGCCAAGCCGGAAGGGTAACCCTGCTAACGACGTCGATCTCAAAACCTGCTTAAACAAAAGGGGTGCCGACAAAGGGCAAAGGAAAAGAGAGAGCGGTCAAGATTAAGGCCGATACAGCGAGGCTAGAATTGGCGTCCTCGCCACATAGGTATGGTGGATCGAGGCAGCGAAGATGCACTAAACAACCTATAGAGACTCGATATAACCGGCTACGAGAGGGATAAGAAAGTCCTATTCGAACCATCTTGATACTACCACCAAACATACCCATCCCGGTGTTTCCTCGAGACCAAACGAGGAAGTCAACCGGAACTCACACCGCTGGCTTTATTCATTCCGTTATAGTTGCGGCAATTACTAGTCAAATAAAGATGGCATGAGTCATCCCGATATAATAAGCGAAGGCAGTTTTAGTTAAACATTCCGTTGTAGTTGCGACACTTACTAGTCAGATACAATTAGCATGAGACATCACAAACCCAGCAGTTGTTGGTACCTTTTATTTAGCCATTACGTTGTAGTGAAGCTGATTACTAGTCATATCGGATACAAGTCAAATTATAAAGAACTTTAGTTATAGTTGTCTATGATCGAGAACTGTGCTCCAAGTCGTCCATAACCGCGACACGGCTTTTCGAAAAGATTTAACCGCAGGGTGCACCAAAGTATCCACACGCACTTCGACCCTTTTGCCGATCGCTAACATACACCCATTGGTATGTCGGGGCCTAAGTCATGACGCTTCCCACCCAAAGCAAGTACATGGGGCCACCCCACTAAGCTACCCGCAACGGTCGGCCGGTCTCGAGACGGACTCGTGGTTTGCGCCAATGGTCAGAAACGACCGGGAACCCGAAGTGTGACTGGCTTGTCGATACCGCAAAACACTCCGCTTACCTAAAGACAAAGCGCCCATGCAATCGTAAATAAAGCAAAGAAAGCATGGCATAAGTACAGGATAGTAATAAATCCCCAAACTACTTGTGGCCCCAAAGACAATACTTTGAAATCGGTACTAATCGATGGGGTGCCCACACCCCACCTGTGGTTAGCGCTCGATCTCTAACAGTGTCAAGAACTCGGGTCCTACGGACACCAAATGATTAAAATCAAATATTGTCTATTACCCACCGGTGCCTCTGCATTTACCTACTTTCAATTTTAGTTATTAAACAATAATTAAAGCCATGATCATCTCCAACATTAAACATGCGGCAATACTCCAACAACTGTGGTACTGGACGACACGCAACAACACTTTAGCAAGCGACTACGACGCGCAAGTCCAACTATCTACCAAACAACAGGTAATAGGATGTGTACAAGGCAATATAAGGCTGCAAGGGATATCACGGGTACGAAAACTAGAGCATCGCAACACAGATAGCAATAGATCAACAGGAGGGAATAAATACTATAAAAGTAAGATAGGTAGAAAGGGGGAGATTGCTCGCCTGAAAAACATTGCCGAAGGTTCATCCAAAGAACGGGCGTCACTCGCATCAACTCATCGGCCTAATCCGTGAAGAAGCAAAGCACTAGAAGAAACCCGGATGCACTATTTAATACTACGACAGAAGATTGGGCATGATGCATGTATGGTGTATGACATGGCAAGGTGCGATGCAATTAGGCAATATTAAGCGGAACCGGGGGTCCCGACAATTAAATATATGGTTCTAGTTGTTGAGATACCGCGCATTTTAAATGTGGTATTAACATGGCAAAACATAGCATCGGTTCGCTACACAGATTTAAATGGAGACAAACTAAGACTAGAATAGCCCGCATATGGTCTCCATATTTAATTATATGGTGAATCGGCATAAGGCCCCCAAACCACATGACAATATGTATGCAAGCATGGCAATTTTATATGCAACAAGTAATATTAATTATAAAATATAGGTCACGGAAAAGAGGGTCACACTTTGGGGTTCGGCGAACTTGGCGTCCGGGAAGGAGACCTTGGGGTATTGTGGTTACGTTGTCGGTGTTGGGCTTGGCAGGACGATCACGGATCTTGTGGATGGTTCATCGAGTTTGTCTTAGTCGGTGTCGATCATAACCGAGGTAATCGAAGCTAGGCGAAAAATACACCATCCTCACTGCCCGCATACAAGCACTGCTTCAGGAGCACGTCTCCCCTTCACTGTGTAACATCAGGAGACTCGTTCACTAAACATCAACATATAGGGAAAGGCTATCTGTAACAGATGCAGCAGGCACTTCACGTGGTCTTAGGGGCAGCAGGCTTGACGATGTAGTCGCGGCTTCGGACGGCTCGCTGACGGACAGCAGGGTTGGCGACGTGGGGCCCGGCGAGGTAGTTGCCGGAGGCCGTACGAGGCGGAGATGTGCTGGTCGCAGGTGAACAACGCGGAGACGCTGCTCGCGGGTAGAGGCGGTCGGCGACGGCTCAACGGCGGGGAGGCACAGGTGACGAGGAGGCCGACGCGGACGCTCTGGCGGCTCGACGGTCACAGCCGGGCCGCGGTGGAGGAAGCTCAGGAACGGGCTCGAGCAGTGGCTTGCTGGCGGCAGAGGGGTCAAGGCCGCCGGGCGCGAGGAGGCGAGGGAGCTTGGGCCCTGTGTGGCGGCGCCGCCGGGACCGGAGGCAGGGAGAGGCGCGGCGCAGAGGACGAGGAGGCGGCGGCTCGGCTCGAGAAGCGAAGGTCGGGAGGCGGAGCGAACGGCGGCGGCCTGGCGCACGGACGACCGCGAGGAGGCGCGGGATGAGGTGGGGCCGACGGAGGCCGAGGCCCGCGACGGCCGGGGCCGAGCGAGGGGGACCGAGACGGCGCTGCCCGGGGGAACACGGAGACGCGGACGACGGCCGACGAGGGCGACAGCAGCGGCGTTGGCTGGTCAAGAGGTGGGAGAGGAGGACTCGAGGCGGCGCGGGGCTCTGCATGAGGGGAGGGAGGCGACGGGGAAAGAGGGAGCAGGGACGGGGGAAGGAGAGACGGCGGCGGCGGGCGCCAGGAAGGGGCGGGGTCGGTCGGTGGTGGGGATTTGCGTCGAGGAAAGGGAGGCCAGGAGCGGGTCGCGTCGTGGTGGTGGGGCCGCGTGGTTGAGGTGGCAGGAGTTGAGTGGAGGGGTTGGTGAGGGTGGCTGTGTCGAGTGATGAGGTGGAGGAAACGGTGAGGTGGCAAGCTGTGGTTGGTCGGGGTGATGTGGAAGGGGCTGGGTAGGTTAGGGATTAGACTAGGTTTTAGTTTAGGGCTTGGAGGTGGCCGGCCGGGCTTTCGAGCCTGGCAGGCTGCCTCCTAAAAATAAAATAAAAGTTTTATTATTTAAAATGGGGCATTTGAAATACGTTGATAGACGAAACAAAATAATCCGGAGACCCGGGTTTTAATTTGTATAAAGACGGGAATATTTATAAAACAAAACTAGGCGTTTCGAAAATAGTTTAGACAAAAACCATGCATGATGATGACGATGCTCAAATGCAATGTGGCATGACGACATGAGCATGGGGTCATGATGATGCAATGCACAAAAATAACGCGATTTTCTAGTAGTGGTTTTTATGGGCGCCACAATTCGACACCACTAACAATGGATCTCGAGATCCGCCTCATGGTACCGGAAGAAGGGCGGCGATCGAATCTTCTCAAGATCGTGTAGATTCTCGCGACACCACTAACAAGAGGTCGTTGTCCGTGATCGTCGAGAGAACACTCCGGGAACAAAGGCGAAGGTAGAGGTATCAACCAATTAATCCACCTCTAACTTCGATAGAAAGAGAGAACCGATGCATTCTCATCCACTTCAATGTACACAAGCGAATAGAGTGAGTAGTCAGCATGGGGGCCAATCCATCACGCACCCAAACTATTACCCTGCACAATCAGTAGAGAAGAGTGCAACCATTCTCGAATCGATCAAGGTCTTGACAATCGAGGTTCAGAATAGAGGGGTGATGCGGCTCTGCATCGGATCTGGCGTAGAGGATGTCGTCGCGTCGGAAAACACCGAAAGGCACAAACAAGGAACAAAGAATGGTACCACAGATAAAGGATCACTCAGATAGCATGAAGACCAGATGTAGCAACACCGTTACCAAAGGAGGCGAAACCTCAAGGTACGATGGAACCCAACCACGAAATCTGGACTCAAGAGAGAGAAGAGAGCGGATTCAAAACACGCAGAGGTGAGAGGAGAGCAACAGGGGTAAGGAGTAAAATTAGACCTAATCGTAACTATCCAACCGATTTTTGCAAAAATAGTTTTAACACTCTACTTGCCGTTAGCTAGGTTATCCTACAAATGGACTTGTGGTATCGGAACCGTGCTCTGATACCACTCTGTAACACCCTCAGAATTGGCCTTATGCAAGTTTCAGCGCTTCCCGCCAAACCCGCATAGAAACGATTCAAAGGTGACCACCAGGCACTTGCGTGCGGGTGGAAAACGAAGTAATATCATTACACAATAGTCCTCGATGGAACCCACAAAACATATATATACAACAGCGATTCAAAGAGTCAAGAATACAGATTTACAGTACAAAGATCCAGATCACCTTGAAAACAATGCAGCGTCCGAGTACGGACAAGATGCAAATTGAGCTAAGAGCCCTGAAGAATAACCAATGGTGTCCATAACCCTGCCCAGGCCAAGCCGGAAGGGTAACCCTGCTAACGACGTCGATCTCAAAACCTGCTTAAACAAAAGGGGTGCCGACAAAGGACAAAGGAAAAAGAGAGAGCGGTCAGTACTAAGGCCAGTACACGGCGAGGCTAGAATTCGGCGGTCCTCGCCTACATAGGTATGGTGGATCGAAAGCGGCAAGCAGCATGCACTAAACAACCTATAGAGACTCGATATAACCGCTGCCTACGAGAGGGATAAGAAAGTCCTATTCGAACCATCTTGATACTACCACCAAACATACCCATCCCGGTGTTTCCCCTCGAGACCAAACGAGAAGTCAACATGAACTCACACCGCTGGCGTTTTATTCATTCCGTTATAGTTGCGGCAATTACTAGTCAAATAAAGATGGCATGAGTCATCTGATATAATAAGCAAGGGCAGTTTTAGTTAAACATTCCGTTGTAGTTGCGACACTTAATAGTCAGATACAATTAGCATGAGACATCCCAAACCCAGCGGTTGTTGGTACTTTTATTTAGCCATTCCGCTGTAGTGAAGCTGATTACTAGTCATATCGGATACAAGTCCAATTATAAAAGTAAACTCTAGTTATAGTTGTCTATGATCGAATCGTGCTCCAAGTCGTCCATAACCGCGACACGGCTTTTGAAAAGATTTGACCTAGGGTGCACCAAAGTATCCACACGCACTTTGACCCTTTTTGCGGATCGGTTAACATACACCCATAGGTATGTCGGCGGGCCTAAGTCATGACGCTTCCCGCACCCAAAGCAAGTACATGGGGCCACCCACTAAGCTACCCATAGCAAAGTCGGCGGTCTCGAGACGGACTCGTGGTTTGCGCCAATGGTCAGAAACGAGGGAACCCGAAGTGTGATGGGCTTGTCGATACCGCTGAAACACTCCGCTTACCTAAGCATAAAGGCCCACGCCAAGAATCGTAAATAAAGCAGTAAAGCATGGCATAAGTACAGATAGTAATAAAGCCCCAAACTACTTGTGGCCCCAGTACAATACTTTGAAATCGGTACTAATCGATGGGGTGCCCACACACCCCACGTGGTTAGCGCTCGATCTCGAACAGTGTCAAGAACTCGGGTCCCACGGACACCAAAGAGCGGTTAAAATCCAAATATTGTCTATTACCCACCGGTGCCTCTGCATTTACCTACTTTCAATTTTAGTTATTAAACAATAATTAAAGCCATGATCATCTCCAACATTAAACATGCGGCAATACTCCAAGAACTGTGGTACTGGACGACACACAACAGCACTTGAGCAAGCGACTATGACACGCAAGTCCAACTATCTACCAAACAACATGTAATAGGATGTGTACAAGGCAATATAAGGCTGCAAGGGATATCACGGGTACGAAAACTAGAGCATCGCAACACAGATAGCAATAGATCAACAGGAGGGAATAAATACTATAAAAGTAAGATAGGTAGAAAGGGGGAGATTGCTCGCCTGAAAAACATTGCCGAAGGTTCATCCGAAGAACGGGCGTCACTCGCATCAACTCATCGGCATAATCCGTGAAGAAGCAAAGCACTAGAAGAAACCCGGATGCACTATTTAATACTACGGCAGAAGATCGGGCATGATGCATGTATGGTGTATGACATGGCAAGGTGCGATGCAATTAGGCAATATTAAGCGGAACCGGGGGTCCCGACAATTAAATATATGGTTCTAGTTGTTTAGATACCCCGCATTTTAAATGTGGTATTAACATGGCAAAACATAGCATCGGTTCGCTACACAGATTTAAATGGAGACAAACTAAGACTAGAATAGCCCGCATATGGTCTCCATATTTAATTATATGGTGAATCGGCATAAGGCCCCCAAACCACATGACAATATGTATGCAAGCATGGCAATTTTATATGCAACAAGTAATATTAATTATAAAATATAGGTCACGGAAAAGAGGGTCACACTTTGGGGTTCGGCGAACTTGGCGTCGGGAAGGAGAGACCTTGGGGTATTGTGGTTCCATTGTCGGTGTTGGGCTTGGCGGGCGATCACGGATCTTGTGGATGGTTCATCGAGTTTGTCTTGGTCGGTGTCGATCATAACCGAGGTAAACGGGAAGCTTAAAATACACCATCCTCATCGCCGCATACAAGCATCTTTGAGCACGCCTCCCTTCACCGTAACATCGGAGACTCGTTCACTAAACATCAACATATAGGGAAAGGCTATCTTAATGATGCAGAGCACTTCACGTGGTCTTAGGGGGCAGCGGCGATGTAGCCGCTGCCGGACGGCTCGACCGACGGAGGGTTGGCGACGTGGGGCCGGCGAGTAGTTGCCGGAGGCCGTCTGGCGGAGATGTGCTGGTCGCAGTGAACAACGGAGACGCCGCTTTCATGGTAGAGGCGGTCGGCGACAGCTCAACGGCGGGAGGCACAGTGACGAGGAGGCCGACGCTCTGGCGGCTCGGCAGTCACTGGCCGGGCGCGGGAAGCTTCGAGCAGGCTCGGCTTCGGGCAGCGGCGAGCGGTCGCCGTCGAGGAGGCGAGGGAGCTTGGCCCAGTGGCGACGCTTTCGGACCGGGAGGTGGCAGGGAGGCGTGCAGTCAGAGGCGAGGAGGCGGCTCGGCTCGAAGCGAAGGCCGGGAGGCGGGCTGAACGGGCGGCGCCTGGCGCAGCGGACGAATCGCCGCGAGGCCTTGGGATGCAGGTGGGGGCCGACGGAGGAGCCGCGGCGCGGCCGGAGCGGAGGGGACCCGAGACGGCGCCAGGCTCGGCGGGGAGCACGGAGACGCGGACGACGGCCGACGATGAGGGCGATCGGTGGCGTGGCGGTTGGCCGAAGAGGCGGAGAGGAGGACCCCGAGGCGGCGGCGCGGGGCTCTGCATGAGGGGAGGGAGGCGACAGGGAAAGAGGGAGCATGGACGGGGGAAGGAGAGACGGTGGCGGGCGCTGCGAAGAAGCGGTCGGTGGTGGGGATTTGCGTCGAGGAAGGGGAGGCCAGGAGCGGGTCGCGTCGTGGTGGTGGGGCCGCGCGGTTGAGGTGGCAGGAGTTGAGTGGAGGGGTTGGTGAGGGTGGCTGTGTCGAGTGATGAGGTGGAGAAACGTGAGGTGGCAAGTGTGGTTGGTCGGGTGATGTGGAAGGGCCGGTAGGCTAGGGTGGGGTAGGTTAGGGATTAGACTAGGTTTTAGTTTAGGGCTTGAGGTGGCCGGCGGGCTTTCGGCTGGCAGGCTGCTTCCTAAAATAAAATAAAAGTTTTATTATTTAAACGGGCATTTGAAATCCGTTGATAGGAAACAAAATAATCCGGACCCGGTTTAAATTTGAATAAAGACGGGAATATTTAGAAAACAAAACTAGGCGTTTCGAAAATAGTTTAGACAAAAACCATGCATGATGATGACGATGCTCAAATGCAATGTGGCATGACGACCTGAGCATGGGGTCATGATGATGCAATGCACAAAAATAACGCGATTTTCTAGTAGTGGTTTTTGCGGGGCGCCACAACATGGTAGCATAAAGGAGGAGATACAACCATCTAGCTACTACATGGACCCGTAGTCCAAGGTGGAACTACTCACATTTCATACTAGAGGCTGGCATGATGAAGAAGAAGGCCTCCGGAATGATCTCCCTTCCGGAAGGGTGCCGGGAAGAGCTTCAGATCTCCCCGATCTAGGTACGATGGTGGCGGCGGCTACGAACTGTTTTGTGGAAGATTGATTGGGTACTTAGGGTTTTGGTATCGGGGGGTATTTATAGGTGAAGAGGCGAGGCAGGGGGGCACCCAGGGTGGCCGCACCTCCCAGACGTGGGCCTAGCATGGCCGCGTGGCCATCGGGTGTGGCCTCCTGGTGGCTCTCCTCCGTCTCATACTCTGGCTCCGTGTTCCCCACGGTAAAATATTGAATTTGTCTTTTGTCCCGTCCAATTCCAAGAATATTGATTTTCTGCCTTTTCTGAAACCAAAAACAGAAGAAAACATACAACTGGCATTGTGGCATTTTGTTAATAGGTTAATCTAGAAAACATATAAAAACACCTCAAAGTGTAGACAAAGCAAAGCAAAATAGATACTAAACAAGCATGAAACATCAAAAATTATAGATACGTTTTCGACGTATCAGGAACACCCAGACCTGCCCCGGCCGGTGAGCCCTCGCCGTGGCTTCCTCCACCCTCGAGCCCGCGCACGCCCCTGCGTCAACCTCCCCCGAGCCACGCCTCGCCAGAGTTCCCATCGTCCCCAAACACCCTGCTACATAGTCACGGCTACCCTGCTACGGCAGCTCGACTACCCTGCTACAATGGGTGGCGCCGGAGCTACAGACTAAGGATATGGCTGGGCTCGTCGGAGCTACAAACTACATCGTAGCTGCAAACTAAGGCAGACGATGCTACAAAGATTGGCCTCCGATTTTGCTACATTGATATTTTTTTGCTATCTTCGTCTATTTGTTTTGCTAAAATATAGTAAAGCTTTTGCTACCAGTTCTCCGGCAAGGTCTCCGATGATGTTAGTTTTTTGCTATATTAGAATAATTTTGTTGCTACAACCGACTTGTGGTTTTGCTACAACAGTGTCAACCTTTTGCTACAAGGTCTCCGGCGAGAGTCACCGGCGAGTTTTTTTCCGACGATGTCTCCGGCGAAGTCAGTTTTGCTACATTAGCATAATTTTTTTGATGCATGGTCTCCGGCGAGGTCTTCGACGAGACATTCTATTTCTAAAACGAACCATTTTTTGCTTCGGAAGCAAAAACGGGGACATATATAGCAAAAACGGGATGTTTTGCAGCAAATGGACACGTGGCAGCACGGGAAGCAGTACGATGGGAGCTCCCCCATCGTCCGAGGGACGCCTAGCACTTGACTTTTCCTGCGCGCACGACATTGAAGTCGAGCACTTCCTCGCCTTCAAGTTCGACGGCTAAGGCATGCTCACTGTCAAGGTCTTCGACGAGACCATGTGTCACCGTTTCTACCACTCCGACTCCAAGGACTAGAAAACAATAGGGTCTCGTACTACTATATATTTACTAATTTCTAGTTCATTGCTACATCAATTTCTAGTCTCAAGCTATATATGCAATCCATGAATATATCCAAGATTTTTAAATATAATAACTAGGCAATGGATGCAAGCCATGGAACATGGCAAGGATGTCTCCCTTTATATTTCCCAAACGATGGCCGGAGATCCGTTGGCGGTCGAAACTCGCTGGAAACACACCACTTAGGTACGGGTGTCCACAATGGTATGCCAAAATTTAGCTGGCATGGATGGAATGTGTCACTCCGCTGGAGGTAAATAGGAATTGGCCACGACACCGCCCTCATGAGCTTATCAACGGGCAGGCACCGATCGGTCGCCGTCGCTGCGCCGTTGCGTCAAGGGCTTGAACAAGCACAGGATTAACCCGATCGCGACCGTTCTCCGGGCCAAATTTTCCCTCCATTCCCTGTCACTCAGTCAGCTACGGGATGAGTGGTTTCTGTCGCGGGGAAGCAGCCTAGAAGGCGAGAAATGCTGCAACTTGCTCCCGCTGCTGCTCGCTCGATCTGACCCATCCGCATCACCACGACCGCGAGATTAATTAATTGTCTGATACCCATCCCGAACGGTCAGCAGAACACGTGAGGATTTGATGCGTCGCTTGTGTGGAGAGTCTTCGCCGGATGGAAAGTGACACCACTTCTTCCTCCCTTGGTCATCTCCTTCCCCAGGTCGTTGATGCTGATTGGATCAGGAGACCGGTTCAATGCACCTGGAAAAGAGTTGGGTTCAGGCAGGCGACGCCCAACCCGTAACCCGTTCCAGACGACATGTCATATACACTACTCATATCTGCTGCACTGTGCGTACAAGCGTTGCTGCGCTCATCTTGATATGATCTTGGGAGTGTATGAAACGGTCTGGCTGGCCCCGGCCGATAACGGCTGCACAGGAGGTCTGCAAATTAGCAATACTTGGTAGTGGTAGTTCATTATCATGAACTCGAAGTGAAATTTGCTGTGACCGCTCTCTACAATTCTAATTAACAACTACTACTTACACTTGATTCTCCATTTCGCCTTGTAGAGGCTCTCTACAATTCTAATTAACAACTCTAATTAACAAGGCTCTCTACAATTCTAATTACAACTCGAAGTGTAGTAGCATCTTCTACACTTGATTCTCCATTTCGCCTTGTAGAGGCCTTTCTTGCACGTGGGGCAGTAGATCGTGTTGGTGGACGACAGAGGAAACCACCCTGAAGTTTCACTTGTCTACGATCGAGTCCCATCCCAGTCCCAGCAACATGATTGCTGCCGCATCATGCATGGTGCAGTTTTTCTCCAACCGTGGAGCCTTGACACCGGACGGACCGCCAAATCCGCTCATTCATATCTTTCTCGTCAACTTGCTCCACATGTTTTCTACTCCACATGTGGCCGTGCACCGGACTTATCTTGTGCATATAATGCTAAATACTTGCACAGCACTCGGTCTGCGTATTCTAATGCGAATCAAATCAAGTTGGAATAATTTGGTTGGCCAGGAACTACAGTACTAGCTAGCTTGGTTTGGAACGGCGACGAGGTCAAGCGCTCAGGGTATACTCATATGCTTTACGCTTGGTGCTAAGTGAAAAGCACCACGTGCCACGGGCGCCAGAACAGTACGACCAGCGATACTAAAATATACTGAACTTACTAGTATATGAATTAGCGCAAGCTGGATGGTGATAGTGCGTATGCCCAGCAGAGAAATTACGCCAGCCACTTTTTTTTTGAACAAGTAGATATATTAAAATTAACGGACACAGTACATCGTGGCTCAAAGAACAGAGCAAGATACAAGCAAGAAAAGTGGCACAAGCCATGAAAAGCTAGTGATAACACACCTAATACTACAAGAAGAAACCAAACAGCGATCGGCCATTCGTCGACAACTCGGATCCAAAAGTACCGCAACTGTAATCTTCAAAAGCCTCAATGATACAAACCAGTTGATGCCTTGCCTGTGGTTCTCCCAACAGTCTGTCTGGTATCTGCATCTAAGGAAGGGGAGCGTTGAGCTGTAGATAGATACAGGTTGTCCATCACCGAGCTCAAACTCAAGTGTCCCTGTTGTTGAATCTGAGGAACCGCAACATCAGTGTTGTCATCCACTTTCGAGGGATCAACCCAAACAATGGGGACAGTGTCAACACCATGCTTATCATCAATCGAAAATAGCCGTGTGCTGCTAAACTTTGAAAATAGACCTTGCTCAGTTGCATATAAAGCTCTGCCAACGATATGCAACAACGCCCAAACTCCTCAGCGGTAACCTTCCCCGCGGCATCACACCAGCTTGCACATAGGCAAAATACAACTTACAACTACCACTACTATAAACAAGGGACCGGCCTCCCCCTCCCAACTCCACCGGACGGCAGAGCCACCGACAAGGAGGGAGGAGAGCCTAAGAGAGGTGGTGACTCTCAACGGGAGGGAGGAGAGAGCCCATAGAGGATAAAGAAGAGAGTCCTTAAGGTCGCCAACCACTAGATTGATTGATTGTTTTCATACTCCATCCCTCTGTCCGCAAATAAGTATGTTTTAGGTTTTGACTAAGTCAAACTTTATTAAGTTTGACCAACATTTAAGATAAATATATCATCATATATTGACGACTCTCAACGGGCCGGGAGCGAGGAGAGAGCCCGGAGAGGATAAAGGAGAGTCCTTAAGGTCGCCAACCACTTGATTGATTGATTGTTTTCATACTCCATCCCTTTGTCCGCAAATAAGTATGTTTTTAGGTATTGACTAAGTCAAACTTTATTAAGTTTGACCAACATTTAAGATAAATATGTCATCATATATTATATAAATTTATCATATTATGAAACTAAATTTGAAAACAAATCTATTGATACCAATTGAGTGTTATAAATATTGTTATGTTTTCTTGTAAAATTAGTTAAAATTTACTAAATTTAAAACAAACCTAAAAATATACTTGTTTACTGACAGAGTGAGTACATACGAACCGACGAGCGCATATGGTCCAGCAGCGATATAACACGACACAAAAGTACACGAATAGCCTTTCCTTCTTTCTCCTCCACGTCGTTGTGTGCTTGCCTGTTCGATACTGCAGCTTATCCGGCGCATGCCACTCTTCGGCAGGGTCACTGATCGGCCGTTTCCCCTGCCATCCAATTCATTCATTACACGGTAAATATAAGTCCAACAACATTTAGCAAACTCCTGAGTGCGTCTTTTTTGTATATCACACTGTTCTTTTGCGAGGAAATGGAAGTATTGTATACAGTACACACCATCGTTGCAACATGTCTCACTATGACACTGCCAAGACTTAGTCCAAGTTGTTGCTTTGCTAAGCTGATTTAACATAATATTATGTGTATGCAACAAATACCCATTGATTGCGATAGAAGTAGTTAAAATAGGTCGTAGCATGCACAACACGCTAAACAGATGAATGCAAAATACAAATAATACTCCCCCAATCCATATTAGTTGACATGAAGTTGTCTATATTCGAATGTATTTAGCACTAAAACATGTCTAGATACATTTGAATCTAGACAAATTCAAGTTAACTAATATGGGTCAGAGGGAGTAATTGAAATAACAAATAAACACATTGTTAATATAAGTTATACATATATATATGTGCTTGCAACGCATCAACACAACAAATGGAACATAAAAATAACTAAAGTTTGCTAACCTTATGCCATCAACAAGGGAGAAACATCAAATCCACTGATTCCAGGCACATGCCCATGAATCTTGCTCTTCGTAGTCCCATTTTAGCCGAATCAACTAACCATCAATCATTTTACCCTCGACCCACCATCTTAGAGAGCTCTTCATCGTGGGGAACCTTTGATTCATGACAATCCTCCATGTCATTACGCTCCCTGACCTCCCAGCCATGACAATTGTGGAAGACGGAGAATGAGTGGTAATAGAGAAGAACAAATGGCGAGGATGAGAAGAACATGATGGAGAAGGTGTTAGATCGGAAGGATATCCCATGCACCACACATAGAAAGTGGATATGATAGGGAGTAGCTAGCCAATGTGGGAGAAAGGAGTGCAGAATCGGTTGAAGGAATCCTTTCCGTCATATTATTGATTTGTTGTTGCCATCTCATAGTTTGAAACCTTGTTCTTTCCAACATTTCTCTTCCGTATCTCATGACACTATTTTCTTGCATCAATTAGGTCACTAGCTTTTGTTCAGATATAACTAGAAATTTTTTGTGTATAGAATTTCTCAGTGGACATGATACTACAAAAATGCATCATTCACATTTGACATGGAGTCACAAAAGATAACCTAAATATAACTTTAGAGTACTCGATGCAATTTAAAATAACCCATTGGTATATGTACACAAGATAAATCTCAAAGCTCCGTTGAACCGCATATCACTAAAACATGAGCACATGGACAAATGCAACATCGGTAAATGTCCTTGGCGGTTGAGAACATCATGTAGTTGTGGTAAAAATATTTGAAGACTTGTTCTTGCTGGTTGTAATCTCACTGGTGGCTCTGTTGACAACTACTCTAGCATTCACACTACTCTGATCATAATGATCATGTTGAACAAGGATTTATGAAGCCTCCTGACTACTTTTCTACTTCAATTACCATCAAGTTGCTCAACAATTTTTCCCCTTCTGTATAACAATGATATGACACTAGTATTGAAACAATCATGGTACAACATAATAAATACATTGGAATAACACAAGTAACTAATCAAAATACCATGATAAGTCATAAGTTAAAAACAAATTTATTTGTAATCGTTGTGTGATACTTACCTTATGAGTCTCAGCCTGTGGTTAAGAAACCGCGAAATTTGTTGGAGATCAAGCATACACGAGTTTGACTAAACTGAATGCTTTGAAGAGACACGTAGGCCATTCCACCCTAGGAGGTCCTATAATTGTTGGCATCGGTGAAGCCAGAGTCACAAGCATCATGTAAGTATGATGCCAGAGAGTTTCTTAGTCATCCCTTTCCTGAAGTTGGTGTAACTGTTACCAATTCTCTTCATCTTAACAAATAGATAGCGCTCATGTTAGTTGCTGCGAAAAATACATTGAGATAATGTTGCATTGGTTGGGTACATGTGATAAATTCACCTAAGCCATGCCTCGGATTCATGCTTTGTAACCAGAGTGACAAGTATTCTACTGGTCCACTACTTGCAAGTCACCATCGTCGTTATCTTCCAAAACTATCGCCGCAGAAAAATGAAACTACCTTCCAAAACTATGGAACACCAGTTACAAAATCGTCGTTATCTTCCAAAACATAGGAAAAAGCAATTAAATCACGTGGGGAGGCAACGAAGGAAAGTTCAGGGAACCTACAAGCACGTGACAAGCGACGTCGCCTCCACTCCACTCCGCTGTATATAAACCGGAGCCGAACCCAGCTCCTCCACAAACCCAACCGGTTCTTCACACATCCGACGCGAATCCAAGAAGCAAGCAAATTCAAATCATACGCGACTAAACTAAAAAAAGACAAGATGCTGCTCAATCCGGCGTCCGAGGCGGCGGTGCTGGACAGCATCCGGCAGCAACTCCTGGAAGACACCCCGGCTCCGGCGCGGCCAGTGTACTGCCGGAGCACGAGCTTCGGCAGCCTGGTGGCCGACCAGTGGAGCGAGTCGCTCCCGTTCCGGCCCAACGACGCCGAGGACATGGTCGTCTACGGCGCCCTCCGGGACGCCTTCTCCTGCGGCTGGCTCCCCGACGGCTCCTTCGCCGCCGTCAAGCCCGAGCCCCTGCTTTCCCCTGACTCCTACGACGGTTCCTGCCTCGGCAGCTTCCTCGCGTCGCCTGGCCCGGAGACGCCTGGTGGCGAGGTGGCGTCGACGACGCCGCGGTTCGAGGAGACAGAGCTGTCAGCCTCGGCCTCGGCCTCGAGGGGAAAGCACTTCAGGGGTGAGGCAGCGGCCGTGGGGCAAGTTCGCGGCGGAGATCCGGGACCCGGCCAAGAACGGCGCGCGCGTGTGGCTCGGCACGTTCGACAGCGCCGAGGACGCCGCCGTGGCGTACGACCGCGCCGCCTACCGCATGCGCGGCTCCGCGCGCTCCTCAACTTCCCGCTCCGCATCGGCTCCGAGATCGCGGCGGCCGCCGCCGCAGCAGCAGCCGTGGGCGACAAGCGTCCGTGTCCTCAGCCAACGAGCTCCGACTCCTCGTCTCCCTCCTCCAGCACCTCCGGGTCGTCGAAGCGGAGGAAGAGAGGCGAGGCCGCGGCCGCGTCCATGGCCATGGCCCTGGTGCCGCCGCCGCCACCGGTGCAGTCTCCGGTCCAGCTTACCCTCCCAGCGCAGCCGTGGTTCGTCGCCGGCCCCGTCCAGCAGCTAGTGAGCTGAAGCGGCGAAGCGATCAGTGGTGTGACGAATGCGTTGAGCAAGCCGATGAACAGAGAGCCTGGAGAAGGGGTCAGTGCATCATCACCCAAAGTAACGTGATCCGTCAGGTTGAGGCAACTGGGTACACCATTGTAATCACGATGTACTAGTAGTATGTTCCTGCGTGGTTCGGGTGAGTGTGAGATCTGTCGCTAGAGTTTACTGGCGCCGGCACATTAGCAATTGGTTCAGTGGAATCTGGAAGCTTGTTTGTACCTAAAAAGTGCCGAGGGTGCAATGCAAAAACTTGCACAGACTGAAATTGAGAATGTTCTTTGTTCAACTGTTTCTTGGTGTTTTAACTGGAGTAGTAGTATCAGCGACTCCTTTCAAATTGTCAGGTTCCCCATTCATATCATATAGTCTAATTAAAGGATATAAGACAAAATGGACGTGCTGTTTTAGTCCAAAGATGCACATCGCAAATACTCGGATGAAATGTCTACGCTGTGACCAGGATCACATGTTTTGACTTAAAACAAATGCACGGCGCGATTAGCCTGAATAATGAAAGATTTGTCAAGAGAGAGAGACCTGAATTCAAAGCCAAAACCAAACATACCACTGCTACCAGTACTAGATCAAAACAAACATTAAGAAATTTCGACAGGGGCACGCACTCGCTGATTAATTACTAGTAATTAAACTAATCTAGCATTTGCTCACTTTGAGGTGAGCCGTCGAGGCGTTCGAGTGGTCCGGCGGTTGATGGGTTGGTGCAGAGCAACTTGGAGGCACAAAAGGGGTCAAGATAATCCTTTTGATCACGCATCGAGCCCCTGGATGTAATGTAAACAATTAACCTCGTGCTTATCCATGATGATGAAAGCAGAGGCGCCGTTGTTTAGACGAAAGGATTCGTTCGGTTTCATGCTGGTCCAAATCAGCTGTCAGGCACCTTCTTTGTCAGCAGCTGGAAACCGTGGCGCTGAAACTCGCGGCACAGATGCCTGCCACCGTTCACAGGCAGCCCGCTTCACGTTTTTCTGGCCTGCTGACAACATGCCGGTCTCATGGCAAACCAATGCGAATTCGCCCTCATTCCCACCCGAGTTTACGGTTGATGTGCTGCTGCTACGATTCTTCTATCCTTGCCCCTCGTCCTGAGCTGAGCGTTAACGTCGACCCAGCCTGTCTTACGCTGACTCTCTGAGTAGATGGCGACCTGGTGTATGAACCCAAGACAAAGGAGCCAGGTGCAGGTGATGCGCACGGGCAACAGAGGTGATACCGTCTAGAACAGAAAGCTGGTGGCCGGTTTGTTAGCTGGTCGTTCCGACTCAGCAAAGTGGACACGATCCTGTCAATGGTGTGGGTCAGTGGGTGCCACTGCCATGCGTGGCGTGGAGGGGTCGGGCGTGTTCTCACCGTTTTCGCCGATGTTTCCGTCACCTTTGCCTTGCCTTCGGATCGGATAACCGAGAGAACATCCGAATCAGCTCCATACAGAGCTGTCTACCGCACGGCGCACGGCCACTGGCTGACTCAGCTACAGAGAGTAGTAGTAAATGGCAGGCAGCTCCCTCGATCTGTGCACGGTGCAAACGTCACGGCGGTTGGCCTAGGTTGGGGTCATAGATTAGGCTGCCTGAACAGAATGTGAGATCAGAGGATTCAGTGATTGTGGCCCATAGCGCGTGTGGGGAATTTGCTCATTTTTTTCGGGGCGGAATGGGCTTCCAAGTTTCAACTGAAGCACAAAGGATCAGTATCCGTTTTATTCAAAGGATTTGTCTAAAAGAATTGTAGGATTAAGGAAATTTTACTAAGTTGGTTGCTTGATTTGTAGGATTGATTGTCATAGGATTTTTTGTCTAAGGATTTCTTTGCACTAGATTCTATAAGAAATCAAACATCCACTTATACCTCATTTTCAGAATACTTTGTTTTTCTTATAGCGACTCAAACAAATTTTGGTTCATATGAATTTCTATAAAACTGGCGTGGACATAACATTGCAATCTTTTTTTTAGTTCCAACGTTTTTTCTATCCTACGAATCAAATAAACATCAGAGATTCGGAGAAGTTGTAGGTTGTAGGCACACATGGTGGTTAGGCCTATTACCAGGACTAAATAAGCGTGTTATCTCTCAAGAAAAAAATGCACTCCCCGGCATCTTTATACATGATTATCTGAGTCTGCACATACTACCAAGAAATCAAGCTTACTATGTGAGTAATCGTTTGAACTATTGTATGTTGTGTTAATAAGCACCATCACTGGAGGAGCAAACCAAATTAATTCTTTATAGAAGTACTAGCGCCCTAGTGGCGACCACCATCCTCCCCCATCCCGCCTGCTTATAGGTCAAAGCTTGGCCGGTGCCGGCCTCGAGCCAGACGGCTTCGGGCATCGACGTCTTGCGGTGGTGTGGTGGCAGATCCACGAAGCTTGAAGTGGTGGTGGTTGACGGCCACCGTGGGAAGGGATCCAGCTAGAGTCGGTGGTGCATGGTGTCCGTGGTCATGACAAGCCATCTTCTGGTCTAGGACATGCAGGGTTGGCTCAACGGAGGTTCTCTAACGACCGAGATGTTGAGTCTGGCGTGACGGTGGCCCAAAGGGTCCCCATCCAGGCTAAGGGAGTGACGGACCGGGTAGGACGACGGTGTGTTGCAATGATGGACGGTGGAGCTAACCCGTGGCGGCGGGGCCCTTGGCCTAGATATGGGCCCTTCCAGGCCTGATCCAGCTTGGGTGGGCCCTGCTGTCAACACGGTTTCGGGGCTCACATGCACGCCCACAGCCCATCATCTTGCCACGGTGTGGCTAGGGTACTTGATCAAGGCGAGTGGGCCTAGTTCCGGAATTTATTTGTGAAAATGCATGTCTATTTAAATCGCACATAAAAAAATCTGGTCAAATTTTCATTGTTAATATGGATTCCTTTGTTATGAGAGCAGCTAAACCTTATTTGGACACTACAGGAGCAACTGTTAATGGTCATTATGGAGAAATCCTTTACAAGGGGGATATGTTAGTTACGTTTATATATGAAAAATCGAGATCTAGTGACATAACGCAAGGTCTTCCAAAAGTTGTCTCGGTGTGGCAACTATAGGTTCGGCTTCTGTCGCCGAACCTACAGTGCATGTGCACATGTTGGAGGGCCCTACCCTGCCCTTCTCATTCTGGTGGTCTGGCCTCAAGGAGTACATCGTGTCGTAGGTGCGAAGTCTACGACACTAATGTGGCGGCCTCAGAATGTGAACTGCGTTGGAGACTCTAGGGTGACGATGGCGATGGTGATGGTCTTGATGGGTTCGTGATTCCTAAGATCGAAAGACAGTGCGTTATTTGTGCATGGTAGTGATGGACGGTCAAGCAAAATAAGGGTGCAAGACACTATGTTAACCGTGATGTGGTCTTGATAGCGCTCACTCTCCAAGATAATGGTCTAGCTCTGCTAAACCGATAGACCTCTGATGAGATCTCTTAGCTTGCTGATTTGGATCAACCTGACCCTCCACTTATTTAGGTGGTTGTGCCCCGAGTAGAGGTAACCTCATCTCCATAGTGCTCGAATAGAGCCTTCACAACGACGGTTAGATGGACCTCCTCGAAGCCCTTGTCGGTCTAGACGACACTCTTGATGAGCTTGCACATCTTCTCTAGGACAAAGAAAGACATGAAGGAAAGCCACTCCATGGTTCCCTTCATCTGCGCATTATGCATATCCTTCGCATCTTTCACAACCTTCCTATTTTGCGCTTTTGTAATCCTCGCGGCCACCTTTGAAGATACACTATTCACAAGGCTCTGCATTGTGCTCTATGGTGGTTGCAAGATGTGCATTGTGAAGCAACTCTGAATTCTGAGCCACCTCCTCATTCTGAGTCTGGCTAAATCCATTGCAAAACGACACAACAATGGTGACCAGTCTGGCTCAATCCATTGCAAAACGAGTACTACATTGATCATGCACGACATATCAAACTAAAGGAGTGATTGCATAGACAATAACTAGATCTACAACTAGCATGGTAAACAAGAAATGCTCATGCTCCATATAGCTAGAATGTACTACAAGTACAAGCACTTCCCTCCCGCAACAACCCTCCTCCCACCCTATCCTCCTCTCATTGTAGGGCAAAGCCCGGCAGACTGCCTCCCAGCTAGCGGGCTTCATGGGGCATCGGCATCTGGCCATGGTGTGTGGTAGGCATATCCAGGAAGCTTGTCGTGGTGGTGCTCGATGGGCCATGGGCGAGGAAGGGGGATATGTAGATATAGGCGATGGTGCATGGCGACCAGGCCTTGCGACAACGCTGCCTTCCAGGTATAGGCTATGGAGGGATGGCTCGATGGAGGTTCTCTAGCGCACTGAGACTTTGAGTGCGCGTAATGGGTGTCCCAAAGGGTCCCCATATGGGCTAGGATAGGAACGGATCGGGCAGGACGACGGTGCGCTGCAATGATGGATGGTGGAGCTAGCCCATGGCGGCGGTGAAAGAACATTTCTTAATCCCTAGTGTTTTGTGTGGTAGATAACAATACCAAGGATCATTTAATGTGTGTTGAAGTGTTGCAGCTCTATTTGAGAATAAAGGGAAAAGAACTCTGCCTTTGGGGCGGATAATCCGGCCCCACCAGGCGGATAATCCGCCTCCCTTGCCCAAGGCAGAAGCCCCGTAAGGGCGAATTTTGGCCGGATTTTCCGGCCCGCGGATAATCCGCCTGCCATCGCCAAGGCGCAAGCCCCGAGAGGCGGAGTTTCCCGGAGAATCGCCTTGGGCGGAGTTTTCCTAGGGGCGAATAATCCGCCCCCAAAGTTGTGTGCAACCCAGATCTAGGAGGGGTATGCCAGCCTTCCCTCCTGCCAACTCTTGATTCATCTCGAAAAGACCGATCGATGAAAGCTTCATCCAAGAGTGCTCCACCTAGATCCACCCAAAGGCCCCATCCCTTGGGGAATCGAAGGAGGAGAACTCGATCTTCATCATCAGCAATCATGCGCTTCATCTCCTCTCCATTCATTTGGAGAACCTCCGATCTAGTATTTCTTGCAAATATCTATATCCTCGTTTTTGTTTATATTGATAAACCTTGTTCTTGTGGCAGCTTGTTGTCATCTCGGGAGCCCCCAATTCGGTTGTGGGTGTGTGCCCGATAGTGTTGTAAAGGCACGGTTCCCGCCTCGAAGGGATCCAATAGTGGAGAAGGTGGATCGGGCCTCGTGGCGCGATCCATCGGAGAATAGGGTGAGGCCTATTGTGGCGTGGTGGTCTTAGAACCCACCCTCCAACGCAGATGTACTTCCCTTAACAAGGAAGGAACTGCAAAACAAACTGTGTCTCTGCGTGCTCCACTACGGTTTCCTCGCCTCTTTACGTGCTTAGTAGTTAGGGTTACATATAGGAAATTCTCGTAGTTGCATATCTAGAGAATTTACTTTGTGTCAAGCCTAAAATTGAAAAGGTATTAAAATTGGTTAGCACCTATTCACCCCCTCTAGGTGCCCATACGATCCATTTCAATTGGTATCGAGCCTCTCTTATTTCGGCTTAACCGCCTAAGAGAAGTATGGGTTCCAAGGAGATGGGAGTGATGCTCGAGGTAGTCACCATGAACGATCTCAAGACGTTGGAAACAACCTTGGTGAGTTCAATGGAGGCTAAGATGGAAAAGATGCCAATTAATAATGCCTCTCCACATCCGCATCATCACCTCCATCTAACTCGAGGATACCACTCATAATCCAAGGAAACAGGTAAACTGTTTCCAAAGATAATGAAGTGGTAGGTGATGATACTAGCAAGAGCTCCTCCCGAAAAAGGATAGCGGTAAGGATGGATACAATGAGGTTTCTCATGTGTATTCCCTGATCCGCCTATCCTCACCCACATATACATAATAGGGTGATCCACCCAAACTTTCAAAGATCTACTTTCTCTCAATGGCAATTTTTGATGAAATCTCATGTGTGCAGTTCCTCCATAGAGTTGTGGAAGATCATCGAAAATGGTATTCATGTTGGAAACCCTAACAATCTCACAAGAAGAGAAGTGGTCGATAGCTGTAACTACCTCGGTGAACTACGCTCCTAGATACAAGCCTGGATGAGAGATAGCGGTTGAAATAGTACGGCGGGGCCCCAAAAGCCACTCACTGGTAGTCCTTTCAGACGTCCCAACCGCTAACCTCTCAACGGACTCAGACGGGCGTGGTCGGAGGCGAAGGGATCAACTACGACACAAGTGGGTATGTACGCAAGCCACCATACAAGTACATCGAGCCACACCATCTAGAAAGAAAGGAATATACCAACGCCATACGGCAAGATTCAAATGACCTAGATACAACTATAATTTAGGATAACTCCTCATTCAAAGACACACATCGAGTATCATGCGAAGCGGCAAACAAGATCCGAGTACGGATAAGAAGCAAATAGGCATAAGATGCCAGAAAATAAGCACATCCCAACTACTGGTCTCACGGATCCCGTCGCGGAATCTCTACACCATACGATCGTTGCCCCATCATCGGCTTCTTCCACCCAAGATCCGTCACGAGAAGGTACCGTTCATCTGAATCAAGAATTATCGTGTGAGACCCTAAGGGTACTCAAAGAAGACTTAATGCCGCTAAAGGACACAACCTGGGTGACGAATTGCAGAAAAGATAAACCCTAGCAATTCTACAGATATCGCTACCCATCCGCCTAACCAATGATAGCGGATGTCCGTGAAGTTAAGTACAACATTATAATGGTAATCTCATCCGATCCATCCTCCTCCTTTACCAACAAGGAAGCGGACGAACAACCCCTTCCGCTGGCAATTTTATTAACCATTCCGTGAGTATTGCACTATTTACTAGTCAAGTCACTTAGTCAAATTAAAGCGACTTTAGTTATGCTTGTCTATGATCAAGAACGTGCTCCAAGTCGTCCATAACATGGACACGGCTTTCAGAAAGTTTTACCCGGTGCACCAATAGCAACACACACTCGATCAACCTCGGAAAAACCAAATCAAAACCCAACGAGGCTTTCACGACTGAACAATCACAAGATTCAGAAATATTTCAGGGGGCCACCCCTTAGAGTAGATCCCGCAACGAAGTAAGCAAGCTCCGAGACGGCCTCAAGGTTATGGACGCCGTGAACGACGGGAACCCAAAGTGTGGCTGGGCTTGTCGACACCGCAAAACGGGCCATTATGTCCTAACAAGACAAAGTGTGCTCCCTGCAATCGTAAATAAAGCGAAGAAGCATGGCATAAGTACAGGATAGTAATAAAACCTCAAACTAGTTTGTGGCCCCAAGAAATAAGACTAATCAAGCTCGTCCGGGGTCCCATATACCTCCGGATGTGGATAGCGATAAATCAAGGAACAGAATCAAGTACTCGGGGTCTTACGGACACAAGTGAGCAGGAAAACCAAATAGCAGATATTGCCCACCGTGCCACTTTCTTTAGTTATCCCAACTACTCAAAGTTAAGTTGTTTAAGTACCTCGTGATCCATCACTCTCACAAACCCTACACATGTTGTTCTACGACTGCATGGCTCAAACAACTCCTATAGTAGTGGCTCATGGGATGGAGGATACAAGCTTGTGGGGTTTAAAAGTAAAGGCTATGCATACTTGGGATTCATTTTAATGCAATCGCGACTCAATGATGCAAGAATAAGATAGAGGCAATAGGTATCAGATGTATGCAAGCATGTGGTAGTGCTTGCACGGTGTCTCTGTTGAAGCAAAGGACGGTTACAGGTAGTGCTCGGTTCTCTTGATACAACCCCCCAAGGTGTCTATCCGAGAAAACCAAACAAACAAGGCCAACATAAATATAGAGCACAAGCATATGAATAAGATGCGTCAAACAAACAATCATGCCATGATGAATGATGCACAATTTACATGGCAAGGAAGGTAACATGGCATGGTGAGGTGTGAAGAACAAGAAAGTAACATTTAATGGGTTTTAGAACCACATTTTGTTGTCATAACATTTGTTGTTTGCAATATATTTATATGATGCATGCTGCAATTGAAGTCAAGGATAGCATAAACAGAAAGGTCTCGTCGAGCTGATCAATTTAGACTACTCATTTGCTTAATTTGGATTTTCCAAACAAAAGTTATTTAATTAAGAAATTCTAGTGGCAATTGAAGTAATTAAACAAACTTGGAAATTTACTGGTGCAAAACACTAAACAGATGGCATATTTGAATTCTTCTCATTTTTCTGAATCCAAAACATATATCATTTGTCCATTTTGGATAAAGTATGCAAAAGTTATTAAAAAGCTGAAAAGGAATTTGAATTTGAATTAATTTGAAATAAGTTTGAATTATTAAAACAGTCTGAAACGTTTTCTACCAAACTACCCACTCCTGAGCCGAGATGTGGGGCCGGTGTTCTACTACCACGCGACGCTGGCTGAGGCTCGGGACCGCGTTGAATGAACTGCAGGTACGTGTCTTTTAGAAAACTTCCACCGACGCCGACAACGGCCCGCTGATCATGGGTTGGTGATCCAAAAGGAGGGGCAACATGCATGCAAACGCACACGCTGCACCGGGAGGACTGGGTTAAAACACGTTCTCCGGGAGCCTTTTGCAAGATCCCCAGACGCCGGGCGTGTGGGGCCTCGAGGACTTGCGGCCGCAAAACAGAACCGAAGGTTTTCCGCAAAGGACGCGTGGCACTGTTTCTCTTCTCGCGTCGTCGGCAGGCGCTGCGGGCGAGGGCAGGCTCGAACTCGATCTGGGGCTCACAGCGACGCAGTGCATCATGCTGCGGCCGCCGCCTGGGGTCACTCGCGGCTAGGTAAGGCGACGCGCGCGGATCTTGGCGGCGGTGGCGGCGATGGCGCACGGGCGTTCGACGAAACAAACGGCGCCAGAAGCGAGCGAGATGGGAGGTTGTCGGAGGTTCAGGAACTCACCGCGAACGTGACGTGCTCAAACGCGGCGGTGGAGGCGATCAGCGAGGCTGGCGCCCGACGATCTAGGGTTTGGCGACGGCTGCCGCTCGGCGGAGTTCTGTCCTTCCCTCGCGTCCGGCTCGGGCGTCAAGCGTAGCTCCAGAACGCCCTCGACACCTGCAGCCTCCTTCACCGCCCGTAATGGCGGTGGTGACGGCGGTGGCGATGAGGAAGGGAGAGGCAGGGGCATGCGGGGTGGATCTGGGGGAGACAGAGAGGGAGGTGGGGAGATAAGGACGCCAGTGGTGGCGTGGGGGAGGGGTAGGTCGTCTCGCGCCTCCTCCTCAACACGTGATCGGCACAGGGAGGGCACCAGGTGGCGAGGCCGCTAGGGTGGTGGGCAGTGGCCAAGGCAGGTCGCTGGGCTTGGCCAAGTGGTACTAGCCGAGAGGAAGAAAAGGGGGAAGGAGGGGATGGTCGGCTAGGGGGCATAGGGGTGGTCTTGGTCACGTGTGGCTGGAAGAGAGGGAGAGATGGAAGTGGGTGGGGCGACATGGAAGGGGGGATGGTCGAGCTAGGTAGGTTAGGGGCATGGGGGTTTGCTAGGTAAGAGGGGGTAGATTAGGGTGTAGTTTTAGTTTGGTTTAGAGGTAGAATTAGATGTAGGGGTTATGTTAGGGTGTATGCAAAGTGGATTTAGTTAGGATAGAAAAGAAGAGAGAGAGAGAATGTTTGGGTTTTGTTAGAGGAAAAAGGAGTTTAAGGTTTAGTTTAGGTTAATAGAAAAATAGGTTTTTGGATTTAGGATAGATATAAAATAGGGTTTAGGTTTTGGTTTTTAGGATAGATTTAATTAGGGTCTATGGCTTGCAAGGGTAAGAAGGTGGAAGGTTACTAATCTTGGTTATGCAAGCTTCAAGCAAGCTCTAGCAAGATCAGACAAGAAAAGAAGAAGAGGGAGGGTAGATGGTCAAGGTGATGATGTGGTTCTAATGGACCATGCATGATCCACAAAGGAACAAGCAAGATCCAAAGATAGAGGGGGGGGGGTAGCTAGGGTTTTATACTAACCAAACATGATCAAGCAAAGAAGAAGGCTCCATTTAGAAATCCAAACAAAAGCCAAAGCTAGGGTGGATGGTACTTGCATGGCCCATGCAAGACAATTAAAGCCCAAAGGTCATATTGTGAAAACAACATTGTTCATGTGGCTTTTAATCCCTGCATTCCCAAAAGGTGGGCAAAGGCCAAGCAATAGATTAGGAGTGGATCCAACCAACAACATGGGCTAGGGAAACTCAATAAAAGGCCAAGCCCATATTATTGGATGGTGGAATTATAAGGTGGTGCAAGATAAGGTGGTGGAGTCCAAAGAGAGAGATGCCCCCAACTCAACTTGGGCATTTAACAATTTAGTAAGAACCAAATACAATATCAAGAAGCAACTACAATTAATCATGCACATGAGATAAGAAGCAAACAAGAAAAGGTTTTATATGATGCTCAAATGCAAGGGGACATGATGACATGAGCATGATATGATGATGATGCAACAATTATATGTTGGAAGTGGCCCATTTTATTATTAAACTTAGTAGCATTACAGTGGTTAGACAACTGGGATGCTACAACTCTCCCCACTAGGCAGAATCTCGCCCGAGATTCTAGGAAGAAGAAGAAGACACAAAAAGAGAAGGATGGTTGGCACGGAGTTCATCTTCACGCTCCCAAGTTGCTTCATCAATGTAATGGTGTGACCACGCACCTTGCGTAATTTGATGGACTTGTTGCGAGTCCTTCGCTCATGGGTCTCGAGAATTTTGGTGGGGTGCTCTTGATAAGAGAGATCTTCGGAGGTCGATTAGCTCATGATCCACGGTCTTGCCGGGTCTTTGAAGCACTTCTTGAGGTGAGAGATGTGGAAAACATCATGGACTTTGAGTTTTTCCGAAGCTCAAGTGCATACGCAACTTCTCCTCTTCTACCACGTATCTTGAAAGGACCGATGTATCTAGGAGCCAACTTTCCTTTGATACAAGCGTGTGTCCCTCTCATGGGAGTGACACGAAGGTGAGCAAAGATCACCAGGGGCATATACCATATCCGTGTGCTTCCTCATAGTTGCTCTTCCGACGACTCGAGCAATCTTCGTTCTCCGAATGATATGCACCTTCTCCTGCACTCGAGTCACTATGTCGTGGCCAAACCAGATTCTTTCTCCCGACCGACCAACCAATGGGAGTTACGCTTGCGACCATAGAGTGCCTCGAATGGTGCCATCTTCGCACTCTTCCGGAAGTCTGTTGTAGGAGAATTCAGCATATGGAAGGCATTCTTCCCACTTCATGCCAAACGAGATGACGAAGCTCTAAGCATGTCTTCGAGAATCGATTGATCCTCTCCACTTGTCCTTGAGACCGAGGGTGGTAAGCAAGGTCGAAGTTCAACTTCGTTCCCAAAGCTTTTGGAAACTCTCCTAACTTTGAGGTGAAGATGCTCCCACGATCTCAACTGATTTCGAAGGAACCCCATACAAAGAGACAATCCTGTTGATATAGAGCTCACCAATCAAGTCCGTAAATTGTTTCTTTGATCGAAGAAGTGTGCCACTTTGGAAAGCTGTCGATGACAACAAAATTGCATTGTTGCCCTTCTCGACCTAGGAAAACCCGTGATGAAGTCCATCTCAACTTTCTCCCATTTCCATTCCGGAGGCTTCAATGGTGAGAAGACCAAATGGTTTCGATGAACAGCCTTGACTCTGCGGCGAACATCACATTCGAGACGTACTTGGCACAATACCTTTTCAACCCGTGCCACCAAGATTGTGTTTTCAAGTCCATATACATCTTTGTGCCGCCGGGATGGATAGAAAGGACCGAATCATGTGCCTCCTTGAGCAATTGATCTCTCGACCCGTAGTTTGGAACAAACATCCGTGATCAAAGAAGAGCGTGCCCTCGATCATCAACATGGAAGGATTCATACTGAGTGCCAAGCTTAGCGATGAGCTTCTTGGTGTGCGGATCACCA
Source organism: Avena longiglumis (assembly GCA_030063025.1). Taxonomy (NCBI): domain Eukaryota; kingdom Viridiplantae; phylum Streptophyta; class Magnoliopsida; order Poales; family Poaceae; genus Avena; species Avena longiglumis. The sequence goes on along the minus strand of CP125978.1, from coordinate 418,281,358 downwards.
CGACGAGACCGAATCTGTTCTTCCAAGAGAGGAGTAGCCGAAGGTTCGAAGGTGCCCTTGTTCCACAATCTCCGTGTTGGTGACGGAATTCCTCGCACAAGAGAGGTCACGCTCTTCTACCATGAGGTTGTTGACATAAGCTTTACGGCTAAGCGATCCGCCATGACATTTGCTTTGCACAGAGTGTAGTTGATGGTCACATCAAGTCATTGATGGCTTCAATCCATCTCCTTTGCAAGATTGAGATCCGGTTGAGTGAAGATATACTTCAAACTCTTGTGGTCCGAGAAGATCTCACAACGGTTACCGCAAGTAGTGCCTCCACGACTTCAAGGCAAAGACCACTGCTAGCTCCAGGTCATGTGTGGGATAGTTGACCTCATGTGTCTTCAATCGACGAGAGGCATAAGCAACCACTGTCTCTCTTGCATAAGGACCGCACCCAATCCTTGCAAAGAGGCATCGCAGAAGATCTGGAAAGGCTTGGATGTATCCGGAGGAACCAAGACTGGTGGAAGTGAGCTTCTTTGAGTGTCTCAAACTCTCTTGGCAAGGTGTGTCCACAGTACTTCTTGCCTTTCTTGAGGAGGTCGGTGAGAGGCTTTGCTATCTTCGAAGTTCTGCACAAAACGGCATTTACAATAGCTAGCTGCCGAGAAAACTCGCACTTCCTTGACATTAGCAGGAGGAAGCCATTCAACTATTGTCTTCACGGTTTCGGTTAATCGCAATGCCCTTGGCAGAGATGACATGTCCTGATAGGTTACTTCAGCAAACTGTAACTCACACTTTGAGAACTTGGCATACAAGCGGTTCTCGCGAAGCTTGTTCAGGACACACCTCAGGTGCTCTTCATGCTCCTCCTTGGACTTGGAATAGACGAGAATATCATCCAGATATACCACCACAAACTTGTCCAGGTACTCCATGAAAACGGAGTTCATCACCTCGAGAAGGTAGCAGGTGCGTTGGTGAGACCGAAAGACATGACCGTGTACTCATACAGGCCATAGCGAGTGGTGAAAGCTGTTTTGGGCACATCCTCCTTGCGAATTTTGATTTGGTGATAACCACTTCTCAAATCAAGCTTAGAGAACACCACAGCTCGCCGGTGATCAAATAGATCATTTATCCGAGGAAGAGGATATTTGTTCTTGATGGTTTTAGCATTTAGAGCCCGGTAGTCAACACAGAGCCGGTTCGGTCACACGCTTCTTCACGAAGATTGTTGGACTACCCCAAGAAGAAGTGCTATCTTGAATGAAACCCAACTTCTCTTGTTCATCAAGTTGTCGTTTGAGTTCACCACCGAAAGGACCCATCTTATATGGCCTCTTGGAGATAGGAGCCGTTCCAGTTCAAGCTCGATCACAATTCAACCTCGCGATCCGAGGCATACCGCAACTCTTCGTGAAAAACATCCGGAACTCACGGACATCGGGTACCTTGAATAGCTTCCATAGCGTCATCATTCGAGCAGCCAAGGAATAGAGCTGGACATCGAGTCGACTTGGAGAAAAGACTAGATGGCCTTCAGGATCTTCAGAGACACCGAGCGTTCAAAGACAATCAATCACAATTGCATTTGCCAACCAATCCATGCCTGTGATGACATCAATGTCGAGTTGCCCGTAACAATCAAAGAAGCCAAGAATGAAGAACCACCAATCTCAACTTTGTTGCCATGGCTGATATACTCAGCCCTCATGTTGGAACCAGGAGATAAGACTCGACTTCTTAAGGAGGGATCCAGTTAACACGCTCATATGCAAACTTGTGTGACACAAATGAATGCGATGCACCGTAATCAAAGAGAACTGCAGAACCGAGTTAACCGATAGCATACCCATGACAACTCCAGTGCGAGCTCGGCTGAGAGGCGTTGACGTTAGCTCGAACAACCGCACCCGGGCTTAGTGTTGATGTTGAGAGCCCGAGGCGGTGCACGAATCGAGGAGAGCTTGTTGCATCTTGGCGGGGTTGAGGAGAGCTTTGTTCTTCATTGGGCAGTTCCATGGGATGACCATGATCTCCACATGTGTAGCAAGCACCGCGAGGACGTGGAGCAGAGAAGCTGGACTCCGCCAGCGCCCAGGTAAGGGTTGTTGTAGCCCCGGAGCCGCAGCGGTGAAGTTTGATGGCCTTGGCGTGAAGCTCGCAGGTCTTGGTGGAGCCGGAGTGACGGTGGGGTGTTAGGAACCCGACACGCCGCTTAGAAGGAGTTGCCATTGTGCCGAGCTTGATGCATCCTGGTTTCTTGGACTCCTCGAACATCTGCCTACTAGCCTCCTCTTGTAGTGCCATATGCTGCAGTTCAGGAAGGTTGCCGGTCTTGCATGCGTGAGTGCATACTTGATCGACGATTGAGCCCTTGCCTCAATCGCTCGCTTTTCTTGTCATCGATACCTCATCACCACCATAGCGAGACAAGTTCATGAAGTTCGATGTAGGTGTTGACGTTATCATTGCCGCTTCAAGTTGAGAAAAGCATCCTTCATCCGCTCCATCACAATCTCCGAGAGAAACCGCTCCTTGAAAGCTCCAAAGAACCTCTCCCAAGTAGGTCGGGGCCCAAAGGCAGCCTAGCCTTCAAATAGTTTTCCCACCATAGAGCTGTCTCCCTTGAGCAAGTGAGTAGCACACTTTACCCATTCCTGCTCGCACATCGCAGCCTCCAACAGCCTTGAGATCTCACGGAGCCAATCATCAGCATCAAGAGGTCGGTACACGTCAAACCGCCGAGGACTGAACTTGAGGAAGCTCTTGATGTCACCACGCTTGGGAGGTGGAGGGAGGAGTGAACTGCTTCCTTGGACGCTCTCCTCAAAGCGCACTGGTTCTCTTGCATGGCTGCCAGAGCATTTGCAATGCTTGACAAATGAGCCCAGCGGAGGAATGTCCTCCTCGGCGTGGGGAGCCATCCCGTCATTGATATAAACTCAAGTCGATTTATAATGGAGAATGATAATAATCCAAAATAGTACCAAAATGGAATTAACCAAGATTAAAGGATACAATTTATCGAGATGATATGAAAATATCAACAAAGTTCATAGCACCTCAAAGATATTAAGCATATCGCACACGATCGAAAAGGAGTGTGGTACACAAACATATCAAAGAAAAATTTTCCACAAATTTCGCATTAAAATACCAATAGATGCTAAAATTACTTAACGAATCAAGATTAGTGACTCTACCGATCCAATATACAAAAGCAAATGATACAAGTAGTGGTATGGTCGACTCCATCCCGCACTCAAATCATTACTCAAGACAGAACAAGTGGAACACTTATCCTAACCCCTTCTTCTCATTTAAAACTAAAGATTGGTACTACGGAAACGAACACCCCAAACAAGATAGCGTCTACAAAAGGAAGATAGATTATGCGTTTTACAAAAGCTCTGGTATGGAATGTACCAACAGTTGATAACCAAAGGCAGATAAGATAACAACTTGGATGCAACAGATAGACAAGGATTAAACACAGACACACACACACACACAACCTATGGTACTACGGAAACCCAGAACACGTGAATCCTAGTTTGAACTTGAGAAGAGGATTGAAAACGTTACACTTCCTTACCAGAAAAGGGTGGGTGGGAGGGTAAGAAGAAAAGTGGAAGCAGTCCTACTCTCGCGTTTTGTTTTTCCCTAATATACATAACTACTCAAAATATTTGCTAGACTGACAACGACCGCTTATTGAAACCTCGAAGGTCGGGATGGCTCGATACCAATTGTAACTACCTCGGTGAACTACGCCCTAGATACAAGCCTGGATGAGAGATAGCGGTTGAAATAGTACGGGGGCCCCAAAAGCCACTCACCGGTAGTCCTTTCAGACGTCCCAACCGCTAACCTCTCAACGGGACTGTCTGTGGCGTAGTCGGCGGCGAAGGATCAACTACGTGCACAAGTGGGTATGTACGCAAGCCACCATACAAGAGTACATCGAGCCACACCATCTAGAAAGAAAGGAATATACCAACGCCATACGGCAAGATTCAAATGACCTAGATACAACTATAATTTAGGATAACTCCTCATTCAAAGACACATCGAGTATCATGCGGGCGGCAAACAAGATCCGAGTACGGATAAGAAGCAAATAGGCATAAGATGCCGGAGAAAATAAGCACATCCCAACTAGGTCTCACGGATCCCTCGTGCGGAATCTCTACACCATACGATCGTTGCCCCATCATCGGCTTCTTCCACCCAGATCCGTCTGAGAAGGTACATTCATCTGAATCAAGAATTATCGTGTGAGACCCTAAGGGTACTCAAGAAGACTTAATGCCGCTAAAGGGGACACAACCAGGGTGACGAATTGCAGCAAAAGATAAACCCTAGCAATTCTCTGAGATATCGCTACCCATCCGCCTAACCAATGATAGACGGATGTCCGTGAAGTTAACAACAGTTATAATGGTAATCTCATCCGATCCATCCTCCTCCTCGCTACCAACAAGGAAGCGATTTAACAACCCCTTCCGTTGGCAATTTTATTAACCATTCCGTGAGTATTGCACTATTTACTAGTCAAGTCACTTAGTCAAATTAAGCGGTACTTTAGTTATGCTTGTCTATGATCAAGAAACTGCTCCAAGTCGTCCATAACCGGACACGCCGTAAAGTTTTACCCGCCGGGTGCACCAATAGCAACACACACTCGATCAACCTCGGAAAACCAAATCAAAACCCAACGAGGCTTTCACGATGAACAATCACAAGATTCGAAATATTTCGAGGGCCACCTTAGAGTAGAACCCGCAACGGAGTAAGCAAGCTCCGAGACGGCCTCAAGGTTATGGGGACGGTCGTGAACGACTGGGAACCCGAAAGTGTGGCTGGGCTTGTCGACACCGCGAAAACGGGCCATTATGTCCTAAATAAGACAAAGGTGCTCCTCGCACAATCGTAAATAAAGCAGTAAAGCATGGCATAAGTACAGGATAGTAATAAAACCTCAAACTAGTTTGTGGCCCCAAGAAATAAGACGGAATCAAGCTCTGGTCCAGGGGGGTCCCATATACCTCCCGGATGTGGATAGCGCGATAAATCAAGGAACAGAATCAAGTACTCGGGGTCTTACGGACACAAGTGAGCAGGAAAACCAAATAGCGATATTGCCCACCGGTGCCACTTTCTTTAGTTATCCCAACTACTGTTAAGTTGTTTAAGTACCGTGATCCATCGACCTCTCACAAACCCTACACATGCTTTCTACGACTCGCATGGCTCAAACAACTCCTATAGTAGTGGCTCATGGGATGGAGGATACAAGCTTGGTGGGGTTTAAAAGTAAAGGCTATGCATACTTGGGATTCATTTTAATGCAATCGCGACTCAATGATGCAAGAATAAGATAGAGGCAAATAGGTATCAGTATGTATGCAAGCATGTGGTAGTGCTTGCCAGTGTCTCTGTTGAAGCAAAGGACTTCTGGTAGTGCTCCTGGTTCTCTTGATACAACCCTCGCCAAGGTTCTATCCGAGAAAACCAAACAAACAAGGCCAACATAAATATAGAGCACAAGCATATGAATAAGATGCAAACAAACAATCATGCCATGATGAATGATGCACAATTTACATGGCAAGGAAGGTAACATGGCATGGTGAGGTGTGAAGAACAAGAAAGTAACATTTAATGGGTTTTAGAACCACATTTTGTTGTCATAACAATTGTTGTTTGCAATATATTTATATGATGCATGCTGCAATTGAAGTCAAGGATAGCATAAACAGAAAGGTCTCGTCGATGATCAATTTAGACTACTCATTTGCTTAATTTGGATTTTCCAAACAAAAGTTATTTAATTAAGAAATTCTAGTGGCAATTGAAGTAATTAAACAAACTTGGAAATTCTTGGTGCAAAACACTAAACAGATGGCATATTTGAATTCTTCTCATTTTTCTGAATCAAAACATATATCATTTGTCCATTTTGGATAAAGTATGCAAAAGTTATTAAAAACAAAAGGAATTTGAATTTGAATTAATTTGAAATAAGTTTGAATTATTAAAAGCTGCAAACGTTTTCACCAAACTACCCACTCTGAGCCGATGTGGGCCGGGGTGTTCTGACCCACGCGATGGCCGAGGCTCGAGGACCGCGGGTTGAATGAACCACACGTGTCTCTTTTAGAAAACTTCCACCGACGCAACGGCCCTGTGGATCAAGGGTTGGTGATCCAAAAGGACAGGGGCAACATGCAAAACGCACACGCTGCATCGAGGACTGCGGGTTAAAACACGCTTTCCGGGGAGTTTTGCAAGATCCCCAGACGCCGCGTGTGGGGCCTCGAGACTTGCGCCGCAAAACAGAACTGAAGGGGTTTTCCGCAGGACGGCCGTGGCATCTCTTCTCTCGCGTTCGTCCGGCGCGCTGGGCGCGTGGCGAGGGGGCTCGAACACAGGATTCGGGGCTCGCTGACGCAGTGCCATCTGCGGTGGCCGCGTCAGCCGCCTGGGGTCACTTCCGGGCTAGGTAAGGCGACAGGCGTGGCGGCAAGCGTGGCGATGGCGGCGGCGCACGGCGTTCCGACGAAACAAACGCAACCAGAAGCGACCGAGGATGGGAGGTTGTCAGGGAGGTTCAGGAACTCACCGCGAACGTGACGGCGTGCTCGAAACGGCCAGGGGTGGAGGCGATCAACGCGAGGGCCGGGCGCCCGACGATCTAGGGTTTAAGCGCGGCTCGGCTCCGGCGGATTCTGTCCTTCCTCCTCGCGTCTGCCCGGGCGTCAGCGGTAGCTCGAACGTCCTCGACACCTTGCAGCTCCCTTCACCGCCCGAGCAAGGCGCGGTGGTAGGCAGTGGCGATGAGGAAGGAAGGGGAGAGGCAGGGGGTATGCGGGGCGGATCTGGGGGGGGGCTGGGGGAGGCAGAGAGGGAGGTGGGGGGGGTAAGGACGGGAGGGGGGCAGGTGGTAGCGTGGGGGAGGGGTAGGTCGTCTCTGGCGCCTCCTCCTCTGAACACGTGATCGGCACGGCTAGGAGGGCACGGCAGGGTGGCGAGGCCGCTAGGGTGGCTGGCAGGTGGGCAGGGCCAAGGCTGGTGGCCGGGCCAGGTGTACTAGCTGAGAGGAAGAAAAAGGGGAAGGGGAGAGGGGATGGTCGGCTAGGGCATAGGGTGAGGGGGTGGTACTGGTCACGTGTGGCCAGGAAGAGAGAGGGAGAGATGCGAGCTGGGGTGGGGCAGCATGGAAGGGGGGATGGTCGAGCTAGGTAGGTTAGGGGCATGGGGGTTTGCTAGGTAAGAGGGGGTAGGTTAGGGTGTAGTTTTAGTTTGGGTTTAGAGGTAGAATTAGATGTAGGGGTTATGTTAGGATGTATGCAAAGTGGATTTAGTTTAGGATAGAAAAGAAGAGAGAGAGAGAATGTTTGGGTTTTTGTTAGAGGAAAAAGTAGTTTAAGGTTTAGTTTAGGTTAATAGTAAAATAGGTTTTTGGATTTAGGATAGATATAAAATAGGGTTTAGGTTTTGGTTTTTAAGATAGATTTAATTAGGGTCTTTGGCTTGCAAGGGTAGGAAGGTGGAAGGTTACTAATCTTGGTTATGCAAGCTTCAAGCAAGCTCTAGCAAGATCAGACAAGAAAAGAAGAAGAGGGAGGGTAGATGGTCAAGGTGATGATGTGGTTCTAATGGACCATGCATGATCCACAAAGGAACAAGCAAGATCCAAAGATAGAGGGGGGTAACTAGGATTTTATACTAACCCAAACATGATCAAGCAAAGAAGAAGGCTCCATTTAGAAATCCAAACAAAAGCCAAAGCTAGGGTGAAAGATACTTGCATGGCCCATGCAAGACAATTAAAGCCCAAAGGTCATATTGTGAAAACAACATTATTCATGTGGCTTTTAATCCTTGCATTCCCAAAAGGTGGCAAAGGGCCAAGCAATTAGATTAGGAGTGGATCCAGCCAACAACATGGGCTAGGGAAACTCAATAAAAGGCCAAGCCCATATTATTGGATGGTGGAATTAAAAGGTGGTGAAAGAAAAGGTGGTGGAGACAAGAGAGAGATGCCCCCAACTCAACTTGGGCATTTAACAATTTAGTAAGAACCAAATACAATATCAAGAAGCAACTACAATTAATCATGCACATGAGATAAGAAGCAAACAAGAAAAGGTTTTATATGATGCTCAAATGCAAGGGGACATGATGACATGAGCATGATATGATGATGATGCAACAATTATATGTTGGAAGTGGCCCATTTTATTATTAAACTTAGTAGCATTACAGTGGTTAGACAACTGGGATGCTACAATAGCCAACTCAATGCTACATCTCTACACATGATACAGCTTGGTGTGGGTGACAAAGACATGCCACACATTCAGCATCTTAGCACAGCTAAAGAAGCTAGGGATGCCCTCACCGAGCTCTTCATCGGAAATGAAAGTATGAGAAGGAATAGATATGATGCCTTGAGCAATGAAGCTGAAGGATTTTATATGCTGGATGGAGAAGACCACGAGGACATGTATAGGAGGCTCAAGGCAATAGCCACAACCTTCAGAAACCACGGTGCAGCTCATGTTGATGATGCTTGGATCAAGCTCAAGTATGTCAGTGCTCTTATGCCATTTGAGCCCACATATTTGAAAAGTCTCCAAGGTAGGCATAACTATCACCTCATGTAATCCAATGAGGTAATGCAAGAAATGGCCGCCTTCAAAGTGGTTGCCAAGAATGCCGAAGATGCTCGTGCTCGAGCTATGGGGATGCAAAAGGGGGTCAACATGGCCTTGAAGACTAGTGTGATTGATCATGATGAATATGGTAGAAGGTCCGGATTGTCCCAAGATATAAAAGGATCCACGGACAATACTTGGCTCTTTATGCAAGAAACTTTTGGAAAGATCCACAAGGCTAAAGCTGAACTAGATCGCAAGAGTGGAGCCTATGGAAGAAAAGAAATGGTCCCAAGCTGAGAACATGCTTTAATTGTGGTGACCGCTGCACTTAAATCGAAAGTGTCCATATCAAAGTAGAGAGGATAATGGAGGAAGACTCATTTTCAAGGACAAATCAAAAGCTCCACGTAAGAAACAGTTTGTAAAGAAGAATGCTCCTTTCAAGAAGCAACCAAAGATTGTTCTAGTGGCTCAAGAAGAATATTCATCGGGGAGTGAAGATGAGGACGAGGACGATAGCTCTCAAGAGGTGGCTGCTATAGCCACCACATCTACATCAACATCTCTCTTCGACTCTCCGAACGAAAACATCATCAACAAGAATGCTACTTGCCTCATGGCAAGAAGCTCCGAGGGCTATGCTTCCGGTGGGTCAAAATGGGTGCTGGATAGTGGCTACACTAGTCATGTGACCGGAAGCAAGGAGATCATCACGGAGATGCGTCCAAATCATGATAATATCACAGTATCCTATGGTGATAAGTCTAAATCTCAGGTATTGGGTCTTGGCAAGGTTGTGGTTGCCCACGATATCTCTCTCGTGGACATCATGCTTGTTGAGACCCTTGGTTACAACCTTCTTTCTGTTTGTGCCCTTGGCAAGATGGGTTTTGCTGTTTTTATCGATGATGATTTGGTGGTACTCTTGTGGAGCAAGTCTCTAAAGGTCGCTTTCGTTGGATACGTCGAAAATGACCTGTATGTGGTGGACTTCTCCGGTAAAACCACTTCGGGTCCGATGTGTCTATTCGGAAAGGCCGACGTGGGCTGGCTATGGCATCGCCGTTTAGCCCATGTCAACATGAGAACTTTGCAAAGTCTCCAAAGGGTGGCCACATCCTTGGACTAAAAGACAATGTCTCTTTGCCAAAGATCGTGTTTGCAGGCTTGTGTTGAAGGAAAATGCATGACTCTCCCACAAGAGGAAGAATATTGTGTCATCAAAGAGGATCTTGGAATTACTTCATGTGGATTTATTTGGTCCTCCTTCTCATGCAAGTCTTGGTGGGAAGAAATATTGCTTGGTCATTGTCGATGATTACTCAAGATATACATGGGTATATTTCTTCAAGCAAAAGTGAGACTCAACAAACGTCATCGAATTTGCCAATGAAGTTCAACGTCAACACAATGTTCCCATCTTGGCAATTAGAAGTGACAACGGCTCAAATTCAAGAACTACACTTTAAACGAGTTTCTTAGCGAAGAGGATTAGACACCAATATTCACAGACACCCCTTAACAAAATGGTGTAGCCGAGAGGAAGAACCGGACTTTGATGGATATGGCAAGATCTATGCTAGCTGAATTCAAGTCTCCTTATAATTTTTGGGCTGAAGCCATATCCACTGCTTGTCACTCATCAAACCGGCTCTACCTTCGGAAAATCTTGGACAAGACCCCATATGAAATACTTACCGGTAACAAGCCCAACATCTCATACTTCAGGGTATTCGGGTGTAAGTGTTTCTTTCTTATTAAAGGTGTTCGTTTATCAAAATTTGAGTCCAAGGCTTTAGAAGGTATTTTTGTTGGTTACGGTGCCGAATCCCACACTTATAGAGTCTACAACAAGCTCACTGGGATTGTTGTAGAATCTTGTAGTGTGGATTTCGATGAAAATAACAGCTCCTTTGTAGGGCAAGTTGATATTTGTGATGCAGATGTTGAAATACCCCAAGATGCCATAAGAAGAATGGGCGTGGGATTTTTCCGCCCCATTGAGGAACCCCTTGTGGCGGATCGGGAAGGACAATGCTCCACACATGTGGAGCCCTCATCTACACAAGATCAACAAGCTCCTACTGTTGGATAAAACCATCAACACCGCAACTTTGAAGATCAACTGTCCTCTGGATAAGATGGTAGTCCCAGCCGGACTATCCGCCCCTCAAGGGCGACAATCCGCCCCAGCACTCCAACTCATTCTAGAGGATCCAAGGAGAAGTCAAGAATCTGAAGCTCCCGGGCGGATTCTCCGCCCCCGAGGGCGGATTATCCGCCCGGTCTCCAACTCTCATCGCATTCTCGTGAAGATGGTTCTTCAACTCCCTGGCCGGATAGTCCGGCCCCTCCAAGGGGCGGATTATCCGGCCCTGAAGAAAATGTTCAGAACAATCTTACAGCGAAATGACCAAGATCAAGGCAGGCAGTAATCAAGACAAGGATACAACTATTGAATCCACTCCTAGAAACAATAAGGACATTGAGGCTCCGCAAGGCTCGTCTTGATCGGAACCTTGAACTAAGAGGTTACACTCTTGACAAGGTTGTTGGTGATCTACGAAGGGTATCCACTAGAAGAGAGCTTGCAAGCTTCATGATCATCAAGCTCACATTTACATGGTTGAACCAAGAAGGTTTTGATGCTCTTGAAGACCCGATTGGGTTGTTGCAATGCATGAAGAATTAAATAACTTTGAACGCAACAAAGTTTGGAAGCTCGTAGAAAAACCAAAGGATTGCCGCAATGTTATCGACACCAAGTGGATCTTCAAGAACAAACAGGATGAAAATGGCATTGTTGTGAGGAATAAAGCACGACTCGTGGCTCAAGGATTCTCTCAAGTGGAAGGAATTGATTTTGGTGAGACTTACGCTCCTGTGACTCGTCTTGAGTCCATTCGTATCCTTCTCGCATATGCAGCCCATCATAATTTTAAATTACAACAAATGGATGTTAAGAGCGCTTTCCTTAATGGTCCTCTACATGAGTTAGTATCGTCAGCCCCCGGGGTTTGAAGACCCCAAATTTCCGAACCATGTCTACAAACTCGATAAGGCGCTCTATGGCCTTAAACAAGCCCCACGTGTGTGGTATGAGCACCTTAAAGAGCTTTTGATAGACCGTGGATTCGAAGTTGGGCAAATCGATCCCACTCTTTTTACTAAGAAGGTTACTGGGGAGCTTTTTGCACGCCAACTTTATGTAGATGACATTATTTTTGGCTCTACTAACCAAGCTTTTAACGATGAATTTTTGAAGCTTATGACTGACAGGTTTGAGATGTCCATGATGGGTGAGCTCAGGTTCTTTCTTGGATTTGAGATCAAACAACTTAGAGAGGAACCTTTATTAATCAAGCTAAGTACATCCAAGACATGCTCAAAAGGTTCAAGATGACGGATCTCAATGGCTTTGCTACCCCAATGCAAACAAAGTGTCATCTTGAGCTCAATCCCAAGGGTAAAGACGTGGATCAAATGTATACTGATCCATGATCGGCTCTCTCCTCTACCTTTGCGCATCTAGGCCCGATATCGTGTTAAGTGTAGGAGTGTGTGCAAGGTACCAAGCCGCTCCTAAAGAAAGCCACTTAGTGGCAGTCAAGCGAATCTTCCGATATTTGGTTCATTCCCCAAATTTTGGGTTATGGTATCCCAAGGGTTCAAGTTTCTCTCTATGTGGTTACACTGATTCAGATTGGGATGGTGACAAAGATGATAGGAAATCAACCTCTGGTGCATGCCAATTCTTGGGCAGGTCTCTAGTGTGTTGGTCATCAAAGAAACAGAATTTTATTTCACTCTCAACCGCCGAAGTTGAATATGTTGCTGCTGCAAGTGCTTGTACTCAATTGTTATGGATGAGGCAAACATTAAAGGAATATGGTGTCAATTGTGACAAAGTGCCTCTTTATATAATGAAAGTGCTATCAAAATTGCTTACAATCCTGCAAAAGATACAAGAACAAAACATATAGAGATTCGCAACCACTTTATTCGGGATCATGTTGCTCGTGGAGATATTTCTCTATCCTTTGTGAGCACGAAGAACCAACTTGATGATATTTTCACGAAGCCTCTTGATGAAGCAAGATTTTGTTATTTGAGGAATGAGCTAAATATCATAGATTCAAGGAGCTTGGCTTGACTACCCTTGCACACTCACTTGCTCTTATTCATGTATTTGGTTTAGATGCGGGCATAGACATAGGGGGAGTGTGGTCCTAATTGATTGGGACAACCCTCCCCCCATAATGCCGGAAGTAAGTAAAATCATTTCCCTTAATATCATTTTGTGATATGTGGGTCATCGATGAGCATTGGTTTTGAACTCAAGATACATCTTCGCGGTGTCATGCCATGCGCTCCAACATGGTGGCTTCCCGCCTCTTCCTTGAGAAGAGTTGGTTTTTCATGGGTCCCGTTGGATTTTCTTGCATATCTCTTGTTCTTATGGAAAACACACTCAAATTTGGCTTTTGATTGATTTGATTCTTGCAAATTTGGGTGTGTAGTACCATCTCAGTTTGATGCTCTCAACCCAAGCCTTTCTCTCCCTCCTTGAACCATCTATTCTTTCACACAAGTCCTCTCAAACACCATCGAGAGGTTTGCTAGGTTGCTCTCTCTTGATTCTGCATTTTACAGAATTTCTGGGGGGGACGGATTATCCGCCTTAAGTGGGGGGCGGATTATCCGCCCCGGGCGAAATCAACCCCTTATAGGCTGGGTCGGGGGGGGGGCAGGCTCAAACAGAGAAGCCAGTCCTCCCCAAACCCTCCCTCTGCCCCCAGCCGCCGCCAGAGCATCCGCCTCTCCCGGAGTCGATTCGACCACCGGATTCTCCAGGCTCTCCCTGATCTTCTTCACCTCGCCTCCGGGTACCTTCTCCTCCGCGATTTTCCTCCAATGAGTGAGGGTAACTCCCTAATCTCTCTCCTTTTGTATGGGATGTATTTTATTTGGTGGAAATCTCGTTGTAGAAGGTTCTTGGTGTTGTTCCTTACATGCTAGAATTAGTAGACTTGCAACCCTAGTACCCGATCTGCTTTGCCATGGTAGATCTGAGCCAATCCAGAAATTTTCTGCGGGGGGCGGATTATCCGCCCCTGCCAGGGCCAGATAATCCGGCCTGGAGAGCAAATTTTGGTCTGTTTTGGTTCTGCTTCTGCCAATGCACTTCATTGGTTATGGGGTTGCACAGGTACTCCTTCTTCATGTTTTTCTCCTGGACTTGTGTGTATACTTATCTCCATGCTATCCCTCTAATGCTTTTCATAGGTGGTTCCAAGCCGACCAAGACCTTCGCCCGTCGTCCCCTTCCCCGTTATCTCAAGCCCACTGCAGACGAGAAATTCATTGACGAGACCGAGGTCAGCAGAGCAGTAAGAGAGGATGAACGGACGCCAGAGGCAAGTAAGAAAACTAAGAGGACCGCATCTCGCAAGGGCAGACAGTCTCGGCCCAATTACAAGGCAATGGACAGTCTTCAGTACGCCACCATTCGTCAAACTGATTATTATGATGAGGCTGGCAGCGATGGTCCCCCCGAGGACGAAATGTTTTGGAATGCTCACTTTCGGGCTATTCATGATGATGTCTATGCTACTCTCAAGATTCGCCCCATGCGTCCCATCAATTTGACTGAGGCTTAATCCAAGACAGGGCTCATTGAGGCACTAGATGTGACCAACAAGATGGGGCTGCACCACCTCATGACTATCCAATGCAACTATGATTCCTCTGTGGTGCGGCAGTTCTTCTCAACTCTCGTGATTTGCGGTGATGAGCGCCGCACTATGAAGTGGATGACAGGGACAACCATGATTCAGTCGGACTTTCGCACCTTTGGGCAGGTTCTTGGTTATGCTTTCCATGGCCGCGACACTCCTTCGGGCCACCGTATCATTTCTCCTTTGAAGCCCTCCAAGGATATTGCACTTTCTCCTTGCCTTTCCTCTGATGGAGTCGCTGGTACTTTCGCTGGTCTCTCTCCCATGTATGCAGCCCTTGTTGGCATTTTTAGGGACTGCATCGCTCCTAGTGGTGGCAACAATGACAGGATCCGTGGTCACCTGGTTCCACTTCTTGCGTTTGCTCACGAGTGTGCCACTAACTCTGGATCAGCCACAGGTTACAAACTGGATGTCGTGGACTATATTTATCATGAGATGACGGATGCTATGATCAACAGGCTCTCTATTCCTTATGCTCCGTTCATAATGATGCTCGCTGCATATGTTGCCACATGATGATTTTGGCATCGCTCTAGATGGACTTCACAAGCCCAAGAAAATATACAACAAGGCTCGGAAGATCCATCACCCTTCCACCGCCGAGTCCTTCATGCGTGATGCTCGGGCTGAGTGGTCGCTGCCACAGTGTCCCCAATGGCACGCGAGGTCAAGCAGCTTACTTGGTTCCAGGAACATTCTTTGCATGGGTATTGACATTCACAAGGGCCAATATGAGGCGTCTGCAGGATCATGAGAGGGATCACACGCAGCAGCTTATCCTCCACCATGTCTCAAAAGCATCGCCATCCACCTCCTCCCACTGCTCCGGATCCGTATGCTCAGTGGAACTCCTCAGGGATCAACTATGGCGAGCTCGTGAGTTGTCTCTTTCCTCCTCCACCGAGGGCACCCACTCCTCCAGCTGATGACGATGATGATGAGTATGATGAAGAGGAAGGGGACGGGAATGAATACGACGAGGATGAGGAGGAGTGATCTCCAGGGCCCTTAGCATCGCTCTTCTTCCTTTTTGGCGTTTTGATGCCAAAGGGGGAGAAGTAGTTCTATTAGGTCTCGTGGATTTGCAAGGGTCGGGCACAAGCTTTTCGATTTTAGTCGTTTTTATTTGCTTGCTTGTGCCTTTTCTAGCGTGAACTCTTTTGCTATTTGTGTTTGTCTATGTAAGACTATGTCGTACTCCACTATGTTTGGTATTCATGGAATTCTGGATTTATCTATTATGGACCTCATTGATTTCTGGAATTGTGGAGCATATTTGATGGCATATGGATTCATGGGATTATCTATGTATGCTTTGGCTATATTCTCATCCCGGTGGTATGACCTTATTTCCCAAACCTTAAAGTAGTGTTCTCCCTAGTGTGTGTATTTGTATTCAAATGCAAATCTTAAATATGCACACATCTAGGGGGAGCGTCTTTCATTATTTGAGGTGGCATTTGCGGTTTATTGCAAATCTAGTATTGTCATCTAACACCAAAAGGGGAGATTGAAAGAACATTTCTTAATCCCTAGTGTTTTGTGTGTTAGATAACAATACCAAGGATCATTTAATGTGTGTTGAAGTGTTGTAGCTCTATTTAAGAATAAAGGAAAAGAACTCGCCTTTGGCGGATAATCCGGCCCCCAGGCGGATAATCCGCCTCCCTTGCCTGGGCGCAAGCCCGGAAGGCTGAATTTTGGCGGATTTTCGGCCCGGATAATCCGCCTCGGGGCGGATAATCCGCCTTGCTCATCGCAGGCGCAAGCCCGAGAGGCGGAGTTTCCTGGAGAATCCGCCCTTGGCGGATTTTTCCCGAGGCGGATAATCGCCCCAAGTGGGCGGATAATCCGCCAAAGTTGTGCAATTGCGGATCCGGGAGGGGTATTTAAGCCAGCCTTCCCTCCTGCCAACTCTTGATTCATCTCGAAAAGACCAGATCAGATCTGAAAGCTTCATCCTAGAGTGCTCCACCTAGATCCACCCAAAGGCCCCATCCCTTGGGGAATCGAAGGAGGAGAACTCGATCTTCATCATCGACAATCAAGCGCTTCATCTCCTCTCCATTCATTTGAGAACCTCTGATCTAGTATTTCTTGCAAATATCTAGATCCTCGTTTTGTTTATATTGATAAACCTTGTTCTTGTGGCAGCTTGTTGTCATCTCGAGCCCCAATTCGGTTGTGGGTGTGTGCCCGATAGTGTTGTAAAAGGCATCGGTTCCGCCTCGAAGGGATCCAATAGTGGAGAAGGTGGATCAGCCTCGTGGCGATCCATCGGAGAATAGGGTGAGGCCTATTGTGGCGTGGTGGTCTTAGAACCGCCCACCCTCCAACGCAGATGTACTTCCCTTAACAAGGAAGGAACTGCGGTAAAACAAATTCACTGTCTCGCGTGCTCCACTACGGTTTCCTCGCTCCTCTTTTACGTGCTTAGTAGTTAGGGTTACATATAGAGAAATTCTCGTAGTTGCATATCTAGAGAATTTACTTTGTGTCAAGCCTAAAATTGAAAAAGTATTAAAAATTGGTTAGCACCTATTCACCCCCCCCTCTAGGTGCCCATACGATCCATTTCAAAGGGCCCTTGGACGGATATGGGCCCTTTGCCTGATCCATCTTGGGTGATCCCTACTGCTGTAACATCCCAAAAATTTTGAACAATGCTTATCAATTCCAATCACTCAAAATTAGGGTTAACAAAAACTTTTGTTAATCAACATCATATGAATGGATGTGTGTATATGATGATTGTATGAATGCATGAATGGACTCGTGTGATTGTTGTAAATAGCAAGGAATGGTTTAAAGATAAAAACAACATCATCTAAAACATTTCCAAGCGGAAACAAATCAAGAGAAAATAAAAAACAAACAAAACAAGCAAATGGTCACTTTTGCCAATCTTGCTCACTAGGCCACTTTGAGTGTTTCTAGTCCAAGATTTCAAACATAAACAATTCCATTTCTTTTCACCCCTTGCTAGACCAAGTAAAAGTGAATCAAAGCCCACCTTTCAAACTTACAGAAACATTTGGCAACTTGATTCAAATGACAATTCAAAATTGAATCTTTAACATATGTGAAGATCACCCATTCTCAAAAACCAACCAAACCAATTCACCTTGATATTTCCAACTAACCAGAGACTTCCTAGTATGTAACTAGCACACCCACCAAGTTTGAACCAAAAATTCAAATCTCTTTCGGCCATTTCATCAAACACCTTGCAAACAGAAAACAAACAAACCACAAACACTATTGTGACCAGTGATTTGGCCAACCTTGTTCCCTCTCTAGCTCACAACACCCTCTTAGTAGATCATCTAGCTTAGTTATCAAGCTCTAGCACCACTATGAGCTTTCCATTGCCATCAATGGTGAGCATGCCGATCCTCACCTTGCCACCCCACTGTCTACAACAAGCTAGGAGCTGCACCAAGCCTAGCCACCTTGTCTGAGACATTTACCACCATCCACCTCCACCCCCTCTCCAACGCTAACACCCTGCCTGCCTCTGGACCACTCTAGAACCGTCGCGCCCTATGCCTCTGCACCATGCCGAGAGCGCGCCAGAGCGTCGCACTCGACATGCGCCCACATACCACGCGCCTCCCTCCGTGAAAGCGTGATCACCACCATCCCAGGAGACCGCTAGACAACCCCGTTCGCCGCCGCGCGACCCGTAGCCGCGGTGCGCCATTAAAATGCCCGTCGGACCCGCCCAGAGCACCGCAGTGTTCCGAACATCTCGCACCGCCCCACGTCGCGTAACCATGTCATTGAGCTTCTCTAGCAAGCACATCATCGCCCCTTATCGCCGCCCATGCCGTTAGCCCACTGTGACGACGACCACGACGAGCTCCACCCGCGCCCTTCGGTCCTCTTCTGGCACTATAAATAGAGGCCACCCCCGCTCGATTTCTTCACACCAACACACTCTCCTCTCTCTCAGAACCACCCCCACTCATCCCTGGAGCAAGGCGAGCAACAGGTCACCGGAATTTGTCCAGAGTCTGCCGCGGAGGAGGAAGAAAGGAGCCAACTATTGGAGCGGCCCCAGGAGAAGCTGTCGGTACCAGGAGGTTCGCCGTCGTCGACTTCGTCGTTCGCCCCCATCGCCGACCCTCGCCTGAGCCCCGGCGAGCCCCCGTAGACCCCCACTGGCCGCGCTAGGGTTTTGTCTCACCGGAGTTGCCCGACGGAGACGATAGATCACAGTCGTTCGATTAGAGTTTGATCATGCGGTCTAGACCACCCCATACCGCTTCGCACCCTCCTGTCTTGCTGACTGGTGGGGACACCCACTTAAACTCACCCGCGCGCGCTGTGCGCCGTGGGCCGTCCCAGTTAACTTCCCGCGTGACCCAGTAGTTTGAATTTAGGTTTATTATTTTAGTTTCAAACTCAGTTCTGTACCTAGATTCAAAAATCAACCCAGGTCGATTCACTAAACCAAATAGCATGAAACCAATTTTGTTAGAAAGGTACTGGAATTCTTAATCCAAGCCCGTTTGATTCAATTCAATTGGAATTGTAAATCACCTTGATGCGTGCACCAGTGTTTGACGTGGGACACTTCGTTGGAACCCCAAGAGCAATGTGATGAGCACAACATCAAGTTTCCCTCAGTAGAGACCGAGGTTATCGAACCTGAAGGAGGAAGGAAACGTCTCAAAGGTGTTGCTGGCAACGTGGAGACCTGCACAACACAAACTCAAGACTTTGCCCTAACGAATCAGTGAGGTTGTCAAGCTCACCGGTTTGCTGTAATAAATGATTAAACATATGGTGTGGAAGGTAATGGTTTGAAGCAAGTAAACAAGTAACAGTGGAAGATGTATCAATGGTAAAGATTGGACGGGGGTCCATAGTTCACTAGAGGTGATCTCCTTAGATAAACAACATGGCATGAAGGCTAAACAAATTACAGCTGGGCAATTGACAGGAACTGAGCAAGGCATAATAATGAAATTACTAGCCAGAAAGATCCTATGAGGTTGATTGGGCAATACAACAATATACATAGACCGTCATCCAAATGCATCTATGACTAGAAGTTCACCTTCAGGTTATGATCGGAACCCCCTCCAGCATTAAGTTGCAAGCAACAGACAACTGCTTTAAGCAAAGTGTGTAAGGTAAACAGTCCACATGTTCCATGAACAAGAGACCATTGTTTTCTCCCTAGTAGCAACAACACATCTACAACTGAAGAGATTATTGTCACTTCCCTTGGAAACTAGAGGCATGAACCCACCATCGAGCATAAATACTCCCTCTTGGAGTCACTAGCAATAACTTGGCCAAGATAACCACTACCAACGGAGAGCATGCAAGATCACAAACAACATAGACATGATATAATCATAAAGATAAAACCATTAATCAAACAAACATAATAATCTCAATATCCATCGAATCCCCGCAAACACAACATGCATGATTACAAATAGATTAGATCTTGATCATGAACGGAGATCACAAGATCTATACATGAAAGCACAAAGGAGGAGATACAACCATCGAGCTACTACATGGACCCATAGTCCAAGGTGGAAATACTCACGAATCATGCCGGAGAGAAGGCCTCCAGGATGATCTCCCTTCCGACAGGGTGCCGAGAAGAGCTTGCATCCCCGATCTAGGGACGATGGTGGCGGCGGCTACAGACGGTTTCGTGGATTTCTGATCGGGTCCTCAGGGTTTCTGCATCGGGGGCTTCCTATAGGCGAAGGGGCGAGACCGGGAGGCGGCCAGGGTGCCCAAACCCTAGCCAAGCGCGGGCTAGGTCCCACCTACGCCTAGGGTGGATCTGCCCCCCTAGATGGCCTTCTGGGCTCCCCTCTGGACTTCTTGTTCCCCACGGAAAGTTATTGACTTTTTCCTTCGTCCCGTACAATTTCGAGAATATTTCTTTACTAACTTTTCTGAAACCAAAAACAGCAGAAAACAGGCATCTGACACTGTTGCAACTTGTTAATAGGTCGGTACCAGAAAACATGTAAAAATCACCTCAAAGTGTGGACAAGTAAATCAAAGTAGATACTAAACAAGCATGAAGCATCAAAAATTATAGATACGTTTCCAACGTATCGCACCTATAGTAAAAATAACAAGGCGGAAGGTTTTCTGCATTCAAACATTTTTCAAAATTCAACCAGAAAAGCTTTTGAGTTGATTCCAACTCTCAAAAATCACATTTAACTAGACCTTTCCGAATATATAAAAATATCTAGGTTTACTTGTAGAAATAATGGACAAGTAATAAAAGAATGCCTCATAGGCATTGCTAGTCACTTTATTTAATTAAAATAAAAAGGTTAAACCTTATTAAATTGTGACACCACTTTATCACATTCCCAAGTACTTAAATATGTGGTGATGACATGTGTCAACATGATCCCATGTTTTAGTTGGAGAATATTAAATCTTAAGTAGTTTTTCAATTAGTAGAAATTACTTTTCCAAAATAAAATAAATAAGACAAGTGCTTTGATGATTATAATGTTCGTGATGATCCTAGATCATCTAGTGAAAACCTTGGTGTGATAAATAGAAGTAATTAAGTATTGATTGGTGATTGTGTACCTCGTATTTATTTATAGACGCTAGTACCGACCAAGGATACGAGGAGGAAGGATAATACTACGAGGAAGAAGCCGAGGATAACTTCAACCACTGCTCTGCACATGGCAAGCCTAACACTACAAGTTGACTTAGCAAGCTAACACTTGCAACTGTGAAAACTATATGATCTATTCAATGCATTAGGCATGCTTTGGTTATACCCCTTGATGACACATAATCCCAGTTTTACTTGCAAGCTTAGTTATTTTATTTCTTTATCAAAGCTTTCTAGTTAGGGTTACTTAGTGACTTGTAGATTCTAGACAGATATTTAAAGGTAGCATAAAGAGCATAAAACTTGGCCTAATTTAGATAATCTTGATGTCATCCTGAGGCATGAGATTGAACTTAGATCATTCAAACTTATTTACCACCCCTCATTAGTGTTTACCCTCACCTATAGATGCTAGTGCTAAGCATTAAACTTGATCACTTAGATGGGAATACTTGGTGAAATTGATTATGAAAACCTTAGAATGATGAGTCATTATACTGAAATGTTTTGACATGTGTTCTTGAACACCGGATGATTTTGATGATGAAAATGTTAAGTCATGAGCCTTAGCCCTTTATAAAACTGATGGTTGTCTGGATGCGATACCATTCCAATTTTACCGTATAACCACAATACCCGAAATTTGGGTAGGGCTTGACTGGAAATTTATATACCTTAGTATGGGTTCCCTTGCGGCCAAGGTTTGAGATGAGGCTACCTTGTGAAGATTGTCCACCTGTGCAGTTCCCAAGATGACAGTTGGTCATGGTTGGGAGGCCAAACTCACAGGAGAGGTGCCTATGCTAGGGCGTGTAATTGAAAGGTTAGGATTGATTATCCGCATACTGAGTATGGTGAATTCAGGATTGTTCCTGACGGATGTATCGAATATTGTGGTGAAAGTGTACCACCTCTACAGAGTGTCAAACTATTCGAATAGCCACGCCCGCGGTTATGGACAGGTGAGTTACATCTTCGTTCAGTCATATGTTTTCAAAATGACTTGTGAAATGCATCATGACTTGACTTGACCACAACAGGGTTGTGATATGAAATTCAAGTTCCCATGTAGGTGTTATAAAACTTTCAACTAGTTGTCTTTGCTTGAACTCGGTGAGTAAATCGCTTTTGCAAAACAACCTAGAGCCTAGTATTTCCTACTCAAAACGACTTCACTTGTTAGTATTAGTTTGCGAGTACTTAAAGAGTACTCATGGCTTTTTCCCTGGCTATTCCCGTGGCAAGACTATGAAGAGGACTATCAGGAGGACGGACAGAAGGAAGGTTACGACAACTTGGATCATCTCCCATCGTCAGCATTGCCTGTGACTATGAAGATGGAGCTTCGCTCACACTATCATTATTATTACATTATGCTGCTGCTTGATTTTAATTAAGACTGGATCATAAGATCCTTTATTTGTTGTAAGACCTTATGTATGGTTTGTAATGGATGATGTACTATGATATCAAATCTGTTATGTCTCGCAAAAATGGTAATCCTGAGATTGCGATATATGGCATAACAGGCATCTGGGATTTATCCTGGTGTTGACAACTGCCAACACGGATATCGGGGGCTCCTGATATGCCCGCGATCCCACCACCTGGCCATTGTGTGGCTGGGGTACTTGATCAAGGCGACTGGTCCTAGTTCTAGTGTCTACCCAGCAGTCTTGGTGTGACAACTCTAGGTTCGGCTTCTGTAGTCAAACCTATAGTGTATGTGCACATGTTGGAGAGGCCTACCCTTCCCTTCTCATTCCGGTGGTCTGGCCTCAAGGAGTCCATCGTTTCGTAGGTGCGAAGTGTATGACGCTGATGTGGTGGCCTCGAAATGTGGACTGCGTGGGCGACTCTAGGGTGAGCGACATGGCAATGGTGATGGTCTTGATGGGATCGTGGTTCCTAAGATCGGAAGACAGTGCGTTATTTGTGCATGGTAGTGATAGACGGTCAAGTAAAACAAGGGAAGACACTATGTTAACTGTGATGTTGTCTTGATAGCACTTACTCTCCAAGATAATGGTCTGGCTCTGCTAACCCGATAGACCTCTGATGAGATCTCTTAGTGAAAGTACAAAGAAAGTTGCCTAGAGAGGGGGTGAATAGGCTTTTAAAAATATTACGGTTTAGGCTCAAGTAAATGCATAATAAAACTAACGTTTAATTTATTGAGCACAAAACCTAACCACTAGGTTCACCTAAGTGCACCAACAACCTATGCTAAGCAATACAAGCGACAAGGTGATAGCAAGATATAAGTACTTCAAGCACGATGGCTATCACAATGTAAAGTGCATAAGTAAAGGGCTTAGTTGAGAGATAACCGATGGACGCGGAGACGAAGATTTGTTTCCCAAAGTTCACTTCCAAATAAGCTACGTCTCCGTTGGAGAGGTGCGATGGCGCAATGCTCTCCGAACGCCACAAATGGCTCACCTCGAGGTGTGGTGGATCGATGCTCCCCCAACGCAACACAAGGCCTCACCCCGGATGCGGAAGCACGCAACTCACCGACGCCACAAAAGGCTCACCCTATTCTCCCGAAAGTCGCACTACAAAAGGCGGGAACTCGCTCCACTATGGGACGCTTGAGGGCCGTCACCGAAACCCGTACAAGATTGGGGCTAACTCCACAACTCAATTGGAGGCTCCCAACAACAAAGCCACAAAAGGCTACAATGCCACAAAAGGCCAACAAAGCCACAAAAGGCTACAAGACCACAAAAGGTCAACAATCCAACCACACGACCGTCTAGGGTTCCAAGAACCTAAGAGTAACAAGCCCACAAGCTTGTACTCACCGAATCTCTGAGGAGAACTCAAACCTATGCAACAAATGCAAGGCCAAGTCCTCCACTCCCAAATTCCAACAAAGCTACAAAAGCTATTGGGGGAATAAGGGAGGAAGAACACAAGAGGAGAACACAAAACTCTCCAAGATCTAGATCCCAATGATTCTTCAAGGTCAACAAGGGAGGAGAGAGAGAAAGCCAAGAACCAAGAAGAAAAGCTAGTACCACGAAGGGAAGAGGAGCCTTTAAAGGGCTCACGATCTGCCGTTATGGGCATTCGCGACCTGGACTAACTTCCGTGGGAGGCCGGAACTTCCGGTGGCACACAACCAACGGTCAAAAACTGCAACGCGAGAATCTAAAAACACGAGTCCTGGTCGGAACTTCCGCCGGTCCACCGAAACTTCCGGTGGGAGCGGAACTTCGGGTGGAAGTTCCGACTGAAGTTCCGTCAAATAGACACATCCAAAACAGAAGGTTACTGAACGTGAGCGGAACAAGAGGCGGATTTTCAATCAGTACTTCTGGCGGCAACTAGACCCGAGCGGAACTTCTGGTCCCTGGCCGGAACTTCCGGTGGGGGCGGTATTACCGTTGTAACTTCCGGCCCAAATTCCGTCAAATACAACAAACCAAATAGAGAGGATACAATACGTGAGCGAAAGAAGGACCGGAACTTCCGGCGGCAAAATGCCCTAGCGGAACTTCCGATGAGAAGCCGGAACTTCCGGTCAGGGAAATGCAATAACTTTTGCATCCGAACTCCAAACGAGATGAACCAATTTTGTTGGAAATATAACGACGAATAGAATCCAACAAAAATTCGAAATATTGGGTATCACCTTGGGAGAAAATACCATGAAATCCTTAGACGATGAACTAGAGCTTGTTATGATGATGACCACAAGCTCTAGATCCTCTCATGGACAAGAATCGGATAACAACCAAGAAAGATGATGCTATGAATGCAAAGGTTTGAGATCTCTTCGAACAATGCAAACGAGACACCCGCTTGAGAGTCCCTCTTGATAGTACGGCTATCTATCCTAAACCCAGTCTCCCAACTAACAACACGAGACCGGAAAAAGAGAAGCCCTATCAAGAACATACCTTTGCCTTGAGCATCTCACTTGAACTTGATGTAGACCGTCTTGTTATTCTATAGTGGGAACACCTTTCTTGTTTGCTTTTGCTTGATGAAGATGAAGACTTGCAAATTGCCCCCCCCATACTCCATGGGGAAACCTCTTCTTTGAACTTGTCTTCATCACTCCATGATCATGAGGATGACAAGCTTCAAGCATGAGATCTTCTAGAGATGGCGCATCTTGGGCTTGCCTTCTTCATCCCTTCTTGAGGTTGATCCATCTTGATGCAACTCTTTGCACTTGTCTTGATCAACCTTCAAGCTCCTTCTTTCTTCATGTTTCCAATGGCACAAAGCCCTTGGTCATTTCTTCATCTTTCAACCCTGAGACCAACACATGGCCCAAGCGATGCCAATGGACGAACCTACAAGTGAAACTCAATTTACACATTAGTCCATAGAGATTGTCATTAATTACCAAAACCACACATGGGGCATACATGCCCTTTCACTTAGCTTGCTGATTTGGATCCACCTGACCCTCCACTTACTTAGGTGGTCGTATCCCCGAGTAGAGGTAACATCATCTCCACAGTGATCAGATAGAGCCTTCGCAATGACACTCAGATGGACCTCCTTGAAGCCCTTGTCGGTCTGGACGACACTCTTCATGAGCTCGTACATCTTCTCTAGTACAGAGAAGGACATGAAGGAAAGCCACTTCACGGTTCCCTTCATCTACGCATTATGCATATCCTTCGCCATCCTTCACAACCTTCGTATTTTGTGCCTTTGTATTCCATGCGGCCACCTTTGAATTTACAATATCACAAGGCTCTGCACGGCAGGGTTGCAAGATGTCCATTCTAAAGCAACTCTGAATTCTGAGCCACCTCCTCATTCTAAGTCATGGTCTGAGTATCATCGACATACGAAGGATCCGTACACAAACGGTGACTGAGCCTGGATAAACCCCGTTGCAAGCGAGTCCTACATCGATCACACGGCATATGAAACTCAAAAGGAGTAATTGCATACACAATAACTAGATCTACAACTAGCAAGGTAAAGAAGAAATGCTCATGCTCAACATATAGCTAGAATGTACTACAAGACATGCTCGTAGGTGGAGGTTAGAAATGCTCATGCTTAACATAGATTTCGACAATCTACCATATTACAAGGTAGGTAAACAAGACATGCTCGGAGGTGGAGGTTAGGATACAAGATCTACCATACTACTCCCTCTGTTTTAAAATATAAGATGTTTTAGCTTTATGAAGTAAATGTATCTAGACTTTTTTAGTGTCTAGGTTTACTTCAAACTTGAATGAACCCATACACTAAAAGAAGTCTAGATACATTTGATTCACAAAACTAAAACATCTTATATTTTGAAACGGAGGGAGTACACCCTACCTAGATCTAACATTCACGAACAGATCACTTCATCTGGAATTTTAGCGCAAGAGTACTGGGTACTCGAAAGCGACGCTTTCTTCCTCCCGCGTGGCATGCACCGGGAGGAATCCAGGAAATCTCACCACCGGCCCCCTCCCCTCCTCTCCTCCTCGCTCGTTGCTGCCAGAGGACGCGGCCAAGCGAAGCCCGATCGTCGCCGGCAGCGACGAGGCCTTCTCATCCTCTCGCGCTGTGGGGTGGCCACGGGTCCGCCCCCCTGAGCCGGAGGTTGCCTCTTCCGGCGGGAGGCTTGGCGGCGACGCTTGGATACATCTTGGCGGCAGCGTGATGGGCGACGACGTGGTGGAGCGCGCCTAGGCTCTAGGCAGCGACGGCCGCGGGTGGCAGCGGGTCCGGGTGGCGGTGGCCTCACCCTAGTTTTGTGGCAGGACGACGGTGGTGTCTCGACGGCGACGGTGGATGTGGTGGCAGCGAGGGCGTGCGGCAGGGAGGTCGAAGGTGGAGGCCATGGTTGGGCTGCTTGGCCTAGATCTTGGCCCGATCTGGGTTCAGCAGGCCTCGATCGGTCTGTCCACCCGCTTACCAACCTGCAGGATGGCGGCGGTGACCTCGACGCTGCAGCGTCGCGGCGGAGCTAGTCGGGCCTGATCTGGGGCCTGACCGGCACTACTTCTACGTCCGGTCGGCGACCGCCAAGGCGGTGGAGGATGGATCTCCTCCTTTTGGTTGTTGTTGCCTCCCACGTGGACTTGGTTCTGTCGCTAGCTCTCCTCGTTTGATTCGATGACCTCGTGATGCCTTGTTGCCTTGGGTGTGAGGTGATGGACGTCGGAGCGGCTCGAAGGTGGATCGCAGGCGACTCTCCGATGAGCGACGTGGCGGTGGTGGTGGCCTTGTTCTTTGGTCATGTCGATGGATAGGAGCAGGCGGCGGGAGTTCCTGGAGTTGACGGTGGGTTCAACTCCTCCAAGATCGTGTGGTGAAGGCTGAACTCGGGGTCTATGATCGGTCCGAAGTTGGGGCGTGTGCGGAGGTTTTTCGGGGCGAAAGCTCAGCGTTTTGACGCCAACGATGGCGATGTCTGCGGGTGTCATGACCCTCCTGGGGGCACTGTTGTGGTTACCTTCGCTGCGCTAGGTGAAAAACTTTGACCTTGCGGTCTCGACGACGGCGACATGTGCGTCGTTACCCTCTTGGGGGCGTAGTCGTGGAGCTCCGATCCCCTCGGTCTCATCTTAGTAGCTCTGGTGGCAGGTCTTGTCCTTCTTGTATCTTTTTTGTTTATTTTGATCTGTTTTGTAAGAGGTTCTCCTCATCACCTTGTATCGGTTCAGCCGTGTGTGGCTTTATTTATAAAACGGGGTGAAATTCTATTTCAAGGATCTAACATTCACAGATTTACCTACATGGGAAATCTGATGGATGCTCGTGAAGAAAACAACAATTCATTGAAGTGCTGAATCATTTTCCTATCAATATTATGTTCAAGCCGAACCTGTTTTTCCAGCTGAACATCCGATGCCTGCGAAACTGACTGTTTCTCTGGAGCGCATGTTCCCTTGTTTCTTCTTCGATACTTTCTGCACCGACTGGTCCTGACCAGTGACCACACCTAGCTCTATCGACTGATCACACCTTTCCGCTCACTGATTGGAGAGATTCTGCTGTGCCGCGCGTCGCATCGCCGGCACACCGGCCATCAACCTCGAGTCCTCATCGCCGCCAGCACTGCCCGACTCAGCCGACTGTTCCACCGTCCCATTTCCTTGGACCAACTCCTGCGCACCCGAATCGTAAAGCTGCGCGCCTGCCTGACGCGGACATACACAGTGGATTCTCTGCTTCGTGTCTCGGTAGACACCAACCACCATGCACGCATCCATCCACGCCAGAAGTCTCGTCTCGTAGTAGATAGATCCCCTCCGGCCTTTCCGTTCCACTCCGACGCCGCGCGCCTTTCGACTGATCTACCGCTCGGCTCCTCGTCACCGAGAGAAAAGGAGCCCTATCCTATCCTGCATCGATCGTCACCCCATGTCCATCGATCGAAACCCCAAAAGCCGGCGGACCGATAGAGAGAAACAAGTGCAGAATGCGCCGCTTTCGGAGGATCGTCATGTGGGATCGGATTCAGACGCGCGCCTTTGCGAGAAAGGAAAGGGCTCATCACGCAAAAGCAGGCGCACCCAGAGCTAGCGCGCGCGCGGGCCAAAGCCGGGGACGACGACCGGACTATCGGAGGAGGGGGCAACGGTGGGTGGTGACGCCGTGACACGATGCATTGCATCGTCCAGGGTACAGTACAGATGTTGCTGGTTTGGTCTTTGTCTCGATTATTCCTCGAGTTTCCTTAGCCGTGTTAAGCATAGTATGTTCCGGTTTCATCTGCTTTCGGTCCTTGGACCCTTTTCTTTCCAGCCGACAGCCCACGATTACGTTTTTTAATCCGGCGAAAAAGCGGTCAAGAAAGGTCGACGTGAGTCGCCGTATATACGTGTGCAACGAGAATTTGGACTCTTCCTCGTCTCCACTGCGCGTGTGACATCTCACTTGCGTATTATTAATACTATTAATTTGTGATGATGCATGCACGCATGTCTTCCTCGTCTAATCCCTAACTGTCGAATTGAAAGAGAGGTACCCCCAGTGCTCTCCTCCGTCGGCACATCCTAGACGTAGTTCTGAATATTTAACGCATGAGATAATACACATCACTAGCAAGGAAGCACACATGGTGATAGTTTTATCTAGAGCTCGTAGTTGCGTCGTAAACTCGCGTTTATAGTACTACGTGGACCATCTTAATGCTACTGCGCCGCTGCATTGGACCGAAATTATTCAGCAGTACGTACTGTGCTACTGCTACTAGCTGTTGGTGTTCGTAAAGGAAGGAACGATCGTTAATCCTGCTAGAGGCGATCGGTTGCATGTTAATAAGGCTCGGCAAAACTCCGAAACAGTATTACAAAAGAAGAGATAGAGTTTGGGTAGAGTACTACTCTATGCCAAAACATTTTCAAATAAAAAGAAAATACAATATGTCTAACACTCCTCCTTAATCTAAAGCTAGGAAAGATTTAGATTACGCTTAAACTCATCTAGTTTCTTGGAACACAGTGGTTTAGTAAAACCATCAGCTATTTGATCTTTACTGAAGATGAACCTGACATCAAGTTGTTTATTAGCACCTCGTTTCCAAATAAAGTAGAAATCTATCTCAATATGTTTAGTCCGAGCATGAAATACTGGATTGGCTGATAAGAAGGTAGCACAAAGATTATCACACCAGAGAGTAGGCTTTTCACGAAGTGTAACACCCAATTCTCTCACAAGAGCCTCAACCCAGATTAGCTCAGCTATAGCATTGGCTAGAGCTTTGTATTCAGCCTTAGTACTGGAACGCGATATAGTAGGTTGTTTCCTGGCACTCCATGATATCATATTAGAACCAAAGAAGATATCAAAGCTTCCTGTAGAACGTCTATCATCTAAATCTCCAGCCCAATCAGCATATGAATATGCGCTGAGAAGTGTAGATGGTGATCGACAGAATGTAAGTCCCAATGTGCGTGTACCATGAATATACCTTAATATCCTTTTTACTGTTGTCCAATGGTTTGTAGTAGGAGTATGAAGAAACTGACACACCTTACTAACTGAAAAACACAAATCATGTCGTGTCAATGTTAAATACTGAAGAACTCCTACAATACTCCTGTAATGAGTGCTATCCTCAGAACCAAGTGGAGTTCCATCATGCAATGACAAGGTGTCAGTAGTGGACAGAGGTGTAGGGCAAGTTGTACAATCCTGCATGCCAACACGTTTCAAAAGATCTGTAGCATAGTTTTCTTGATTCAAGAGAAGCCCATTGTGCTGTTTGTGAACCTCAAGACCCAGAAAATAATGAAGATCTTCAAGATCCTTGAGAGCAAACTCATGACTCAAATCTTTGAGAAGAGCCATTATTGCAGCATCTAAGGAACTTGTAACAATGATATCATCAACATAAACAAGGAGAAAAATCTGAATGCCTGAGTGATTAAACAGAAACAGAGATGTATCTCCTTTGGAAGGTATGAAGCCAAGAGTATGAAGTTTGACACTTAGACATGAGTACCATGCTCTTGGTGCCTGTTTCAGTCCATAAAGAGCTTTGTCAAGTTTGCAAATATAATTTGAAGTAGCGAAAGACTCAAAACTAGGTGGTTGTTTCATATAAACCTCCTCTTCCAGAACACCATGTAAGAACGCCTTCTTGACATCTAGCTGCCTTAAACTCCAACCTTTTGAGACAGATATGGATAAAACGAGCCTGATTGTAGCAATTTTGACAACAGGACTAAAAGTATCCTCATAGTCTATTCCATACCTTTGCTTAAAACCTTTTGCAACAAGACGAGCTTTATATCTATCAACTGTGCGATCGATATTTTTCTTGATGTGATAAACCCATTTGCAGTCAATGATATTTCTTTTAGAGCTCGGTGGAACAAGATGCCATGTGTGATTTGTCATAAGAGAATCATATTCTTCTTGCATGGCATGTCTCCAATTTGCATTTGTTAAGGCTTCCTTTATGTTTTGAGGTTCTCCTGTAGATGTTAACAATGCCCAGCAAATTGTACCATCAGTACGAATTTTTGGTTGTTTTATACCTTTTTGTAGATGAGTGCGCGGTTCTGCAGCAGGAGAGGACACAGGGTCACTTGCCATAGAAGATCCTGGCGAAGAAACCAGGGAATCTGTTGATTCCCCCTGGTCATCTGCATCAGGTGACGCGTTTTCTGGCGTGGCTCCCGTCCCAAGGCTGGTGTCGGTCGCGTTTTCTGTCGAAGGAAATTCTGGCGTGGCCCGGTACGAGGTGGACCCGGGAGAAGTTGATGGAGGGGACCGTGGCGACGCGCTTTGCGGGGACCG
This sequence comes from Avena longiglumis, assembly GCA_030063025.1. Taxonomy (NCBI): domain Eukaryota; kingdom Viridiplantae; phylum Streptophyta; class Magnoliopsida; order Poales; family Poaceae; genus Avena; species Avena longiglumis. The sequence continues at coordinate 418,250,102 of CP125978.1, read as the reverse complement.
AGGTGACATGGTGGCGGACTCCCCCTGGGCCCGACGCGGAGAGGAGGGAGGCGTCAGCCCCGGGGAAACCGAGTCGCACGACTCGGACCCGGCATCTCCTGGCGTGGCCCCTGGAGCAGGCGACGTGGCACACGGGAAGTCGCGAGGACACACGCGCGTAGGCGGGGGCCGGTCCGAGGCACCGGCGACAGATGGGGACCGATCAGAGGTTGATTGACCCGTAGAATCTGCATCGGATGCCCCATTGCTTTGGCTTGTAGCTGCTATTTCTTTAGGTCCATTATTTGATGTAGTATGAGGGTTATTTGCTCCCGATTCCGATGCCGTTTCTTCAGACGAACTTGCAGGCATGTGGGGAGCTGGGACCTGAAAAGGATCAACAGTAGGAACAATATGCAAATATGGATCATGAGTGTGCACATCCCTACTTGTGTCTACTGAGGAGGAGGATTCCAAGGGTAATAAGAGAAGCTCTTCACGTAGGCGGCGACCAGCATTAGGATGTAGAGCAGCAAAAGGAAAAAATATTCTCATCGAATACAACATCCCGAGAAACATAGACACGTCTTGTCGAGATGTCAAGACATTTGACTCCTTTATGAAGGGGACTATAACCAAGAAACACACAACGTTTTGGGCGACAAGAGATCTTGTGCTTGTTGTAGGGACGTAAGTTGGGCCAACATGCACAACCAAAAACACGAAGGGAGTCATAGTTTGGTTTGGTGTGAAACAATGTTTCCGTAGGAGATGCAAAGTTAAGAACTTTGGATGGAAGAAGATTAATATGAAAGGTGGCTGTGAGAAAAGCATCATCCCAATATTTTAATGACATAGGGGCATTGGCAAGGAGAGCAAGACCAACCTCAACAATGTGACAGTGTTTGCGTTCAGCGGAACCGTTTTGTTGGTGAGCATGAAGACATGAAACATGATGGGTGATGCCTACTTTTTGAAAGAAACCATTTAGCTTTTCATACTCACACCCCAATTAGTTTGCATAGTAATAATTTTTCAATCAAACTTACGCTCAACATATTGCTGAAAATTGAAAAACACTTGGTACACTTCAGAGCGCTTTTTGAGAAGATATATCCAAGTAAATTTACTAAAATCATCAATGAAGCTTACGTAGTATGCATGTTTGCCGAGATACAAGGGAGCAGGGCCCCAAACATCAGAAAACACTTGTTCCAAGGGAATAGTGGAAACACTATTAGAGACATGGTAAGGTAACTGATGACTCTTAGCCTATTGGCACGGATCACATATGTAAGCATTTATTTCTGGGGTATAAGGGAGATTGTTTTTTCGAAGAATTTGCTGAACAATAAATGAAGATGGATGTCCTAGACGACGATGCCATGTAGAGGATGAGGGCTTGACGGTGACCAATGCATGCTTGGAGTAATCCGAGGACACAGGAACAAGAGGGTAGAGACCACCGTGACAGGGACCTCTAAACATTATTTGCCGCATTGCCGTGTCCTTAATAAAGAAAAAGAATGGGTGAATATCAATAAAGGCATTGTTGTATAGAGTAATTTTACGAGCAAAAAGTAAATTTATGGAAGAGCTCGGGGCATGTAGAATGTTACGAACTGGAAGAGAAGTATGTGGGGTGTGCAAAACTGAATGACCAATATTAGCAATTTCCGTACCTTGTCCACTAGCATTGTGGATTTGATCCTGGCCTTGATATGGTTCATGAACTTGAAGCTTGTTCAGCTGACCTGCTACATGATTCATTGCACCTGTGTCCAGAACCCAATTTGTGTTAAGACCATAGGCACCATAAGCACCCTTGTTGTGAGGAGCATCATCATCATTGTCATCTCCATATCGCCGCCAACACTCATTGGCAGGGTGCCCTTCCTTCTTGCATATCTGGCAATAAATCCCGGGTTGCCATGTACTAGCAACACGATCCGGGCGCCCACGGCCCTTGCCGCGCCCCCTTGGGCCAACGGTCCTGGTGCCCCTGAGTGGATGTTGTGGTTGCGGGTGTGATGGGCGAGGGTGCTGTGGTGGTGGGTAATAGGGGTTTGGTTGCTGGTAGGGTATGGGAGCATATGTAGGTAAAGGATAGTGAGGTGTAGGAGGATGAGTATATGTTGGAATTATGCCCTAGAGGCAATAATAAAGATGTTATTATTATAATTCTTGTTCATGATAATGTTTATATTCCATGCTAGAATTGTATTAAGCGGAAACTTTAATACTTGTGTGGTTTGTGAACAACACCGTGTCCCTAGTACGCCTCTATGGACTAGCTCATTGATTAATGATGGTTAAGGTTTCCTAACCATGGACATGAGTTGTCGATTAATAATGAGATCATATCATTGGGAGAATGATGTGATGGACAGACCCAAACTAAGCGAAGCAATTAGATCGTGTCGTCGTGTTCATCTTTGCGAAGCTTTTCTTATGTCAAATATTGTATTCCTTAGACCATGAGATAATACAACTCCCTGGTATCGGAAGAAAGCTTTGAGGTCATCAAACGTCATCCTATGAGAGGGTGATCATAAAGGTGTCTCTCAGGTGATCGGAAAGTATATGTTGGGTTGTATGTATCGAGATGGGATTTGTCCCTCCCAAGTCGGAGAGATATACTTTGGGCCCACTCGGTAATCGATATCAACACCGCTTGCAAGCATGTGGTTAAGGAGTTAATCACAAAGTGATATCGGATTACGAACAGTAAAGTACTTGTGAACGAGATTGAACTAGGTATGACGGTACCGACGATCAAATATCGGGCAAGTAAAATATCGCGAGACGAAGGGAATATATATGGGATTGATTGAATCCTGGCATCGTGGTTCATCCGATATGATCATTGATGAATGTGTGGGAGTCAATATGGGTTTCTAGACCCCGCTGTTGATTATTGATAGAAGATCATGTCTGCATATTCTCGAACCCGAAGGGTCACACACTTAACATGTCTCGACGCTAGGATAGATTGGATATTTGGTTTATGAGTTTTTGTTCGGAGTCTCGGATGGGATCCGAGACATCACGAGAGGTTCCGAAATGGTCCGGAGAATAAGATTCATATAAGGCAGTGCAGTTTTTGGAGTTCAGAATTGTTCCGGGTTAATCGGCAGACAGGAAGCTAGAACCTTCCGGGGGACCAACGTGGCCCCACCTTCCGGGAGGGGCATGGGCCTATGAGGGAGTGCCTGGCCGCATTGGGCAGGGGCACAAGGCCCATAGGGCCCAATGGCCAAACTAGGGATAAACCCTTGGAGCTTCTAGAAGGGGTTCCTTGCCTCCTCCCTCCTTGGCCGGACTTGGGCTTGGGGGAGGGTTAGGCTGGCGCCCACCCTCTATATATAGAGGGCTGGGGCACCACCCCCACACCTTCCCTCAAGCCTAATCGCCTGCCCTCTCTCTCTCCCTCCCGACTGCGTGTAGGCGAAGCCCTACTGCAGAAACTCTCCACCAATTGCCCCGCGCCGTCGCGTTGTAGATCCAACCCATCTCTCCACCATACTTGCTGGACCAAGGAAGGAGGAGACATCGAGGTGCTGCACGTGTGCATCTCACGGAGGCACCGCCACTTGTGGTGCTAGATCGGATTGGATCGCGAGGAGGAGAAGCGAGTACGACTACATCACCCACGTTCCGATGAACGTTCCGCTGTGTGAATCTTCAAGGGTATGAAGATCTAATCCAATCTCTCTCCTTGTTTGCATCTCCTAGATTAGATCTTGGCTTCCCTCTGTTCGCCCATAGAAAATTTTGATTTACTATGCCGTGAAACCCTTCAGTGGTATCAGAGCTAGATCTATGCGTAGATGTGTTTCACGAGTAGAACGCAACATGGTTGTTGCGGCCGTTGATGTTTTATATTGCAAGCCTCTTGTTTGTGTTCTTCTTATGACGCGGGATAGTGAGATTGAAGCGGTCCAGGCCAACCTTACGCGACGTCGTTCGCGATACCGGCTCCGCACTTGACGTGTGGCTTATTCCACACATGCGGCTGGTGGATGCCAGTTTCTCTCACTATAGTTGTCATGGGATTTACACCGGAGTTTGGCAACCATAATATCACCGTTGTGGCTTTCCGTAGGTAAGAATCGTTCTTAGCATGCTACTCCCATAAGCCACGTAAAACATGCAACAACAAAGTAGAGGCGTCTAACTTGTTTTTGCAGGGAATGTTTTCTGTGATATGGTATGGCCCAAGATGTGATGTGTATAATGTATGCGATGATCATGTTTTGTAATGTTTCACGACTTGCATGTCGATGAGTACACAACCGGCAGGAGCCATATGGTTGTCTTTATAATTATGTATGACCTGTGTGTCAACTTCTTATACGCCATGTAATAGTTTCACTTTATCGCTAAGTAGTTAGCAATAGTTGTAGTTGCTATTCGTGGTGGAGGCAATCATGGTGGAGTGATGGAGATCATGCCGGCACGCACAAGATGGAGATCATTGCGCGAAGATTGGCTATACCATGTCACATAAAGTTATATGCATGTGATGTTTATCCTTTTATGTATCTTATTATGCTTAGATCGCGACGGTAGCATTATAAGATGATTCCTCACTTAAAGATCAAGATAAAAACTATGTTCTCCCCAAGTATGCACCGTTGCGAAAGTTCGTCGTGTCCAAGCATCACGTGATGATCGGGTGCTATAGACTCTACGTTCACATACAACAGTGCAAGCCAGTTTTGCACACGCGAAATACTTGGGTCTAACTTGACGAGCCTAGCATGTACGCACATGGCCTCGGAACACATGAACCGAAAGGTTAAGCATGAGTCATATGAATGATATGATCGACACTTCGTTGTCCACCATTGAAACCACATCTCTTCTCGTGAAGATCGGATTAGGTGTGGTGAATTTGGATCGTGTTCACTAAACAACTTGAGGGATGTTGAATTTAGTGGGAGTTCATCTAGTAATTTGATTAAAAGTTGAACTAGTTATCATGAACATAGTCTAATTTGTACTTGCAAATATTGTAGATCAAATGGCTAAGTCCAACTTCAACTTCAACGTTTTTGCTGAGAAGGAAAAGCTTAAAAACAATGGGTCTAACTTCACCAACTGGTTCCGCAATCTGAGAATCATTCTCTCTGGCGGTCAAAAGGACTATGTCCTTGAGAATGCGTTAGGTGACGCCCCTGCTGCTACTGCGCCGGCTGATGAGAAAGCTGTCTATCAGTCGCGCAAAGATGATTATGGTGTGATTAAGAGCACCATGTTGTTTGCTATGGAATCGGACCTTCAAAATCGTTTTGAAGACTATCCCGGGCCCTTTGAGATTCTCGAGTAGGTGAAAACCATGTTTCAGACTCAAGCCCGTTCTGAGAGATATGAGATCTCTGAGAAGTTCTTTAACTGCAAGATGGAGGAAGGGAGTTCCGTTAGTGAGCACGCCATTAAGATGTCGGGCTACACTCAACGCCTTGAGCAACTGGACTTCAAGATTCCAGAGGAGATCAAGATTGACAGGGTTCTGCAATCACTCCCTCCCAGCTACAAAAGTTTTGTAGTGACTCAAAATCAGATTGGTTCCACTGATACGATCACCGAGCTCTTCGCAAAGCTGAAGGCTGCGGAGGTGGACATCAAAAAGGATAATCATGTGTTGATGGTCAACAAGCCCCCCACCTTCAAGAAAGGTAAGGGTGCAAAGAAGCCCTTCAAGAAAGGTGGCGGCAAGCGCGTTGCCCCTGCTAAGAAGAAGCTCAGGTCTGGTCCTAAGCCCGACACTGAGTGCTTCTATTGCAAGGACAAGGGTCCTTTGAAGCGAATCGTCTAAGTACTTAGCGGACAAGAAGGCTGGCACCATCAAAGGTATATTTGATATACATGTTATTGATGTTTTCCTTACTAGCCCTTATTGTAGTGCCTGGGTATTTGATACTGGTTCAGTTTCTAATATTTGTAACTCGAAACAGGAGCTACGGAATAGACGGCGAGGGATGAGGTGACGATGCGCGTTGGCAACGGATCAAGAGTTGATGTGATGGCCCGCACGCCTCCTTAGTTTTACCTTCGGATTAGTTTTAAACCTCAATAAATGTTATTATGTGCTGCGTTGAGCATGAACATTATTTCGGATCTTGTTTATTGCAAGACGGTTATTCATTTAAATCGGAGAATAATGGTTGTTCTATTTATATGAGTAACATATTTTATGGTCATGCACCTATTGTGAATGGTTTATTTCTTCTAAATATCGAAAGGGATGAAACACACATCCATAGCATTGAGGCTAAGAGATGCGAAGTAGATAGTGATAATACTACTTATTTGTGGCATCGCTGCCTAGGTCATATTGGTGTAAAGCGATGAAGAAACTCCATTCTGATGGACTTTTGGAGTCTCTTGATTTTGAATCATTTGACACATGCGAACCATGCCTCATGGGCAAGATGATCAAAACCCCGTTCTCCGGTATGATGGAGCGAGCAACGGATTTGTTGGAAATCATACATACCGATGTATGCGGACCGATGAGTGTTTCGACGCGCGGTGGATATCGCTATTTTCTCACTTTTACCGATGACTTAAGTAGATATGGGTATATCTATTTAATGAAACATAAATCTGAAACATTTGAAAAGTTCAAAGAATTTCGAATGAAGTGGAGAACCATCGTATGTAAAGATTAAGTTTCTACGATCCGATCGTGGAGGTGAATATTTGAGTTATGATTTTCTCACGCATCTTAAAGCAAGCGGAATCGTTTCAACTCACGCCACCGGAACACCACAACGCAATGGTGTGTCGAACGCCGAACCGAACCCTATTAGATATGGTCCGATCGATGATGTCTCTTCTTGATTTGCCGTTATCATTTTGGGGTTATGCATTAGAAACCGCTGCATTCACTTTAAATAGGGCTCCATCTAAATCCGTTGAGACGACACCGTATGAACTGTGGTTTGGTGCTAAACCTAAGTTGTCGTTTCTTAAAGTTTGGGGATCTGAAGCTTACGCCAAGAAGTTGATGCGGACAAGCTCGAACCCAAAGCGAAATGCGTCTTCATAGGATACCCTAAGGAAACTATTGGGTATACCTTCTGTCACATAACCGAAGGCAAAGTGTTTGTCGGAAGGACGGTTCCTTTCTTGAGAAGGAGTTTCTCTCGAAAGAAGTGAGTGGGAGGAAAGTAGAGCTAGACGAGGTTATTGAACCTTCTCTTGAATTGGAGAGTAGCGCAGCACCTGAAATTGTTCCAAAGGTCACTTTGCGAACGATAGAGGAAGCTAATGACAAGGATCATGAAGCTTGGACGATCAAGCTCTTGAACGTCGCAGGTCGACAAGGTCGCGTGCCCCTCCTGAGTGGTACGGCAACCCTGTCTTGACTGTCTTGTTGGTAGAAGACAGTGAACCTACGAACTATGAGGAAGCGATGATGAGCCCAGACTCTGAGAAATGGATAGAAGCCATGAAATCCGAACTGGGATCCATGAGCGAAAACCAAGTATGGACTTTGGTGGACCCTCCTAGCGACCGAAAGGCCGTTGAATGCAAATGGATCTTCAAGAAGAAAACGGACGCGGATGGTAATGTTACCGTCTATAAAGCACGGCTTGTCCCGAAAGGTTTTCGACAAGTTCAAGGTGTTGACTACGATGAGACTTTCTCTCCCGTAGCGATGTTTAAGTCCATTCGGATTTTATTAGCAGTTGCTGCGTTTCATGATTATGAAATATGGCAGATGGATGTCAATACGGTGTTCCTCAATGGCAACATTGATGAAGAGTTGTATATGATGCAACCCGAAGTTTTTGTCGATCCTAAGGATGCTGATAAAGTATGCAAACTTCAGCGTTCCATTTATGGACTGAAGCAAGCATCTCGGAGTTGGAACCTTCGTTTTGATCAAGTGATCAAGAGCTTTGGATTTGTTCCAAATTGCTACGAAGCTTGTATCTACAAGAAAGTGAGTGGTAGCTCGGTGACATTTACGTAATCGTATGTGGATGGCATATTGATTATTGGAAATGACATTAACATGCTTAACGATGTGAAGAGTTATTTGAACAAGTGTTTTTCAATGAAAGACCTAGGTGAAGTGCTTATATATTGGGCATCAAAATCTATAGATATAGACAAAGGCCTGATAGATTTAAGCAGTACATACCTAGACAAAGTTCAAAATGTTCGAATGGATAAGGCAAAGAAAGGTTCAAAGGCCTATGTTGTCGTGTAATATGTTGAGCAAGGCTCGAGGTCCAGCTGATGAAATGATAGGAAGCTATGAGCAAAGTGCCTTATGCCTCGGCCATAGGTTCTATCATGTATTCCATCTTGTGTACTAGACCGGATGTGTCCAATGCTCTTAGTTTGACGGCAGATATCAAAGTGATCCGAGTGGAACCTTTGGACACCGTGAAGAACATCCTAAAGTACCTAAATAGGACTAAAGAAATGTTCTTAGTCTATGGGGGTGATGAACAACTCGTCGTAAAAGGTTACGTCGACGCAAGTTTCGACACCGACAAGGATGATTCTAAATCTCAGACAGGATACGTGTATATTTTGAATGGAGGAGATGTGAGTCGAGAAGTCGCAAGCAAAGCGTGATCGCGGGATCTACGAGAAGCGGAATACATGGCTGCTTGAGCGTCAAGTGAAGGAGTTTGGATCAGAACTTCATCACTGATCTTGGCGTGGTTCAAGTGCATTGGACCCATGGAGATATTGTGTGACAACACGCTCCATAGCACTCGCTAAGGAACCAAGATATCATCCAAAGACCAAGCATATCAACCGAAGTTTCATATAATCCGAGATTATATAGCGGATGGAGATCCAAGATTAGGAAAGTACATACAGATCAATGTCGCAGATCCATTGCCTAAACCTCTTCCACGTGTAAAACATGATCAAGACCTCGATTGCCATGGGTGTGAGATTGTTGCCAAATGTAAACTAGATTATTGACTCTAGTGCAAGTGGGAGACGGTTGGAATTATGCCCTAGAGGCAATAATAAAGATGTTATTATTATAATTCTTGTTCATGATAATGTTTATATTCCATGCTAGAATTGTATTAAGCGGAAACTTTAATAATTGTGTGGTTTGTGAACAACACCGTGTCCCTAGTACGCCTCTATGGACTAGCTCATTGATTAATGATGGTTAAGGTTTCCTAACCATGGACATGAGTTGTCGATTAATAATGAGATCATATCATTGGGAGAATAATGTGATGGACAGACCCAAACTAAGCGAAGCAATTAGATCGTGTCATCGTGTTCATCTTTGCGAAGCTTTTCTTATGTCAAATATTGTATTCCTTAGACCATGAGATAATACAACTCCCTGGTATCGGAAGAAAGCTTTAAGGTCATCAAACGTCATCCTATGAGAGGGTGATCATAAAGGTGTCTCTCAGGTGATCGAAAAGTATATGTTGGGTTGTATGTATCGAGATGGGATTTGTCCCTCCCAAGTCGGAGAGATATACTTGGGCCCCTCGTGTCGATATCAACACGCTTGCAAGCATGTGGTTAAGGAGTTAATCACAAAGTGATATCGGATTGAGCAGTAAAGTACTTGCGTGAATGAGATTGAACTAGGTATGGCCAGTGCAAGCGATCAAATCTCGGGCAAGTAAAATATCGCGAGACGAAGGAATATATATGGGATTGATTGAATCCTGGCATCGTGGTTCATCCGATATGATCATCGATGAATGTGTAGAGTCAATATGGGTTTCTGACCTAGTTGATTATTGATAGAAGATCATGTCGCATATTCTCGAACCGAAGGTCACACACTTAACGTGTCTCGACGCTAGGATAGATTGGATATTTGGTTTATGAGTTTTTGTTGAGTCTCGGATGGGATCCGAGACATCACGAAGGTTCGAATGGTCCGAGAATAAGATTCATATAAGGCGGCGCAGTTTTGGAGTTCGGAATTGTTCAAGTTAATCGGTATTGTCTAAGCTTCTAGAACCTTCCGAAAGGGGACCAACGTGGCCCCACCTTCCGGAAGGGGGCATGGGCCTATGAGGGAGTGCCCTGGCCGCATTGGGCCAGGGGGCACAAGGCCCCATAGGGCCCAGCCGGCCAAACTAGGGATAAACCCTAGTTGGAGCTTCTAGAAGGGGGGGGTCCTTGCCCCCCAGTCCTTCCTCCTTTGGCCTCCGGCCTTGGGCTTGGGGGAGGGGTTAGGGCTGGTGCCCACCCCTCTATATATAGAGGTCTGGGGCGCACCACCCCCTCCCCCACACCTTCCCCTCAAGCCTAGTCGCCCTGCTGCCCTCCTCTCTCTCTCTCTCCCGACTGCGTGTAGGCGAAGCCCTGCTGCAGAAACTCTCCACCAATTGCACCGCGCCGTCGCGTTGTAGATCCAACCCATCTCTCCACCATACTTGCTGGACCAAGGAAGGAGGAGACGTCGAGGTGCTGCACGTGTGCATCTCACGGAGGCACCGCCACTTGTGGTGCTAGATCGGATCGGATCGCGAGGAGGAGAAGCGAGTACGACTACATCACCCACGTTCCGACGAACATTCCGCTGTGCGAATCTTCAAGGGTATGAAGATCTAATCCAATCTCTCTCGTTGTTTGCATCTCCTAGATTAGATCTTGGCTTCCCTCTGTTCGCATCCGTAGAAAATTTTGATTTACTATGCCGCGAAACCCTTCAGTATATGGGGCAGGGGCATAGGCAGGGTGCTGGAAAGTTGGTGTAGACGGGGCGGGATGGTATGGGGTATGATTGTATGTTGAGGGGGTGTAGGCAGGATAGGAGGCTGTGGAGAGGGGGTGTTGGAAAAAACAGGGCGGCGAGGAGCAACATTAATGGAGGAAGTAAACGTGTTGATGGTTTGACCCGTGGAAGCAAGCATGTTTTCACAAGATTCATAGGATAAAAGCTGTGAGGACATGTCACCAATGGTGGTAGTGGGATTTTCATTAATAGAGGCAACAAGGGGGGTGTAAGTACCATCAAGACCATAGAGGATGTAGTCTTTGAGCTCATCATCATCAACTGGTTTCCCCGCAGCAGAAAGTTCGGAGGCAAACCCTTTCATCTTGGCAAGGAATTGAGAGGCAGTCATATCAAGCTTCTTGGTGTTTGTAGGAGCTCCGCGAAGCACAGAAACTCGAGACTTGGATTGAGTGGAGAAGAGCTCAAGAATAGCACCCCACACGTCCTTGGCATGGACAAGACCATACACATGAGAGAGTAGATCATCGCCAAGAGAGTTTACGAGGAAGCTCACAACCGCTTGATCCTTGGTGACCCAGACATCGTAGTCTGGATTGGGGATGGTGATCTTCTTGTGATCGGCATCTTCAGCTTCAATGGTTTCGGCCGGCTCCTTTGTAGTGCCATCCAGGTACCCGAGAACACGGGCGCCACGGAGAGAGGGCATGACCTGCGTCTGCCACGAGAGAAAATTATCGCGGTTGAGCTTCGTTGTTGGTGGAGATCTGATGGTGGCCGAAGGAGTTGTTGAAGTCGACATGATCCAAGAGGTGGAGAGGTCGGCTTGAGGCTAGGGTTTGGGAGGGAGGGTGTTGTAGGTCGTTGTTGAGGAAGAAAACCTTGGGAATTGGTAGAGGGGACCTGGATCTATGTGGAGGGAGGGTTTTTGGTTGGATTTGGGAGAAGGAGAGGGGTCGGCGGCGATGGATAAGAAGCTCCGGCGATGGCGGCGCTAGATGGGAAGAGTGGCTCGTGATACCATGTTGGTGCTCGTAGAGGAAGGAACGGTCGTTAACCCTGCTAGGGGCGATTGGTTGCGTGTTAATAAGGCTCGACAAAACCCCAAGACAGCATTACAAAAGAAGAGATAGAGTTTAGGTAGAGTACTACTCTATGCTAAAACATCTTCAAATAAAAAGGAAATACAATATGTCTAACACTAGCTACAGTACTCAAATATACTGATATCTGAGGCTTTTACACCTGAGATGCCTTTTGTGATCCATGGCAATATACAGTCTGTTAGCTTAATCTTGGTAAGAGAGTTCGAGTGGTACTAGTCTATGTTCGAGTAGCACTAGGATTATGTGTGTCCGTGGTATGTGTGGTGTGTACGTGTCTTAGTCTAGGAAGGTTTTCTAGTTAGGCAAGTGTATGTGTGAGTCCTAGTACTAGTAGTATTCATACGTATGTACGTGATGGTTTAGGTTTAGTATTAGCCAGGTCTAGCTTGCATATATAAGCAAGGGTAGACCGTGGGTCTTGTAGCACCGTGAGTTGAGAAGAGAAAATAAAGAAAAGAACGGGCACGACACGTGCCCGTGGCCACAAGATTTTTCGAGCGTGCTTGTTTGTCTAATTTAATGTAGTCGATCTGTGGGCAAATTCCAACAATTGGTATTAGAGCGAGGTCGAAGATTTGAAGCAACGCTTGCCCCGGGGAGGCGACCCTACTAGCGCCTCAGGGCGGGCAACCGGGTGGAGGCGGCGAGCATGCCGTCATCGGTGAGGCGGCGAGTGATCGTCGTTCGGAGGGCAACAAGGAGGAAGATGGCGAGCGATATTGTCGCTCGGTGGAGCGGCAAGGAGGAATATGGCGGGCGGTGGTGGTCCGGCGGAGCGACACGAGGGAGGCGGCAGGGCGCTGACGTCGAAAAAGTGGTGGAGGTGGATGATCGTTGATGGGAGAGGTGGTACCGGGGTGCGGTGCTAGAGAATCTTGTCAAGATCGTTGCCCGGGAGAGTATGAGTCAAGGAGTCAAGTATGTGCAAGATAGCACGTTTGGTCGATGTTGTTTCTGTGAGTCGTCGTTGTGTCCAAGTGCTTGTCTCTGTGAGGATCCGTTGCAGCTGAAGCGAATGAAGGTTGAGGGACTGTCTATTGTATGGACGAAGACGCAATTTGCGTGCCTCACTCAGGTCGTCTATGTGTCTCGGCGAGAGGATCAAGTTCAAGTGTGAAGGGGGCGGTAAACCAGTGAAGGGGAGTCTCTTCAATGAGGACCTGTCTCTACATGAGGCCGGAATGGATGGTCTAGTCCACGCCAGGAGGTCGACATGTATTGCGCTAGGGTGGACGGTGTGTTCCACGGGTGGTGCGATTCCACAAGGTTGCTAGCGTGACTGGGTAGTTCGGATCATGCTTGAGTTGTTCCGTAAAATTCGCCAAGTCAAAATTGGGGAGAGCCAATTAGATTTGTCGTGGTGCGAGACCTAGACAAGACGCAGATCTACAAGGATTCAAGATCAGAGGAGCATGAAAGAGAAGAGTAGTCAATCAAGATTAGGGAGAGATTGTTAGCTTAATCTTGGTAAGAGAGTCCGAGTGGTACTAGTCTATGTCCGAGTATCACTAGGACTATGTGTGTTCGTCGTATGTATGATGTGTACGTGTCTTAGTCTAGGGAGGTTGTCTAGTTAGACAAGTGTATGTGCGAGTCCTAGTACTAGTAGTATTCGTACATGTGTACGTGATGGTTTAGGTTTAGTATTAGTCAGGTCTAGCCTGTATATATAAGTAAGGGTAGACCGTGGGTGTTGTAGCACCGTGAGTTGAGAAGAGAAAATAAAGAAAAGAACGGACACGACACGTGTCCGTAGCCATAAGATTTTTCGAGCGTGCTTGTTTGTCTAGTTTAATGTAGTCGATTCGTGATAAATTCCAACACAGTCCACATATCTGAAGTTATTACACGCACGCACATTTTGTCCATGTACAGAGTAGACGGTACCCTCAGTCCCATACCGACACGACGCAGATCACCACCAGCATACAGCATAGTGTGCATGCCTGGAATGCACACACCACCCCGCTCTCTGTTGTATCTAAAGTGCACCAAATAATTCAGCTACACTGCACTGATATATACGTGGCCGCGAGCTTCTGGTGCACCAACCAGACCCTTGAAATACTTGCATCTGAATAAAACGAAACGCCCTCTCCTTTTCCGACCACTTTCCTACGTATCATTCTTCTACCCAGCTAGCTTTCCCGTCAGTACCGCCTTTCCTTCACACTGCTTTGTGTTCATAAACAACAACGCGCCATCCCGCCGATCACTACCGATAATGGAGAACTAATTAATACTAGAGTACCACGCCCCTTGCAGCACCTGCTTAGCTTAGCTTCTCGAGCTGACAAACAGTGTCTCCTCGCCGCTGATAATTAGCTTAGCTAGCTAGCTATTCTCGCGCGCGTCGATCGAGCCACCTCCATAGCCACAACAACTTGCCTTGCTCGCGAAGTAATAATCAGACACGAGCGATAATGGGGCTGGCGTGGTCGCGCCAGGGAGGCGACGGCAACCGCGCGGCGGCCCGCGAGCACACGAAGCGGTGCAGGGAGCGGCTCCGGCTCGTGAGGGAGGCCGCGCGTCTCCGGCGCCAGCTCGCGGCGTCGCACGCGGGGTACCTCAAGTCGCTCAGCCTCGTGGCCTCCACCCTCACCCGCTTCGCCGTCGGCGAGCCGCTCCCCGTCTCGGACCACACCCCGCCCGCCGTTCTCGTGCACCGCCCCGTCGTCGCTCCTTCCACGCCGCCGCCGCTCCTCCGGTCCATCGAGCAGCAACAGGAGCAGCAGCAGCGCGAGCGGCAGGAGCAGGACGGTGCTCCTGTCAACGTTGGCGAGAGCGAGACGCCGGTTGAAGCCGCTCGCCGGGATGTTCAAGGAGAGGAGCTGCGGACGGCGGTGAGGCACCGAAGCCTCGCGGAGGTCGCGGCGGGATTAGACGAGTACTTCGTCAGGGTCGGCGTCGCCGGCGACGCGGTGTCCGGTCTCCTCGAGGCCACCAGCGCCGATCTCAATGGTAAGCCACACGTACACTGCCCAGAATCTCACATACACTTCCACTCTCATGGACAGCGTGACATGTTTCGGGTGAACGGCGCACGTCTGGGGGTGACATTCAGAACTGACACTTCACAGAGTGTATGAGACGCAGACAGACAGAAGCCTTTACGACGGCTGTGAGCCTGTGACTAACTGATAGCCTGCTGAATATCATTCCTGCAGGTGGATCGAGCGGCTTCTTGGGCGTGCTCTGCTGCCTGTCGGCGCCGTCGGCTTCGCTGAACCGACTCGACAGCATGAACGGCGGCCGGCGGCACAGCTCCACCCTGCAGCAGCTCATGGCCTGGGAGAAGAAGCTGTACAGGGAGGTCAAGGAGAGGGAGCGGCTGCAGCTCCGGCACGACAAGAAGCTGACGGAGCTCCGTGACCAGGAGTACAGCAGGAAGATCAACGTGGACATCCAGAAGCTCAAGGCCGCGTGGGACAGGGCGCGCGCGCAGCTCGCCACGGCCTCCCAGGCCGTGGACGCGACCGCCTCGTCCATCTCCGAGCTCCGGGACACACACCTCGCGCGCCAGGTGCTGGGGCTCTGCCACGCCACGCGCGACATGTGGAGGGCGACGCGGCAGCACCACGAGGCGCAGTGCCTGATCGCGCAGCAGCTGCGCGGGCTGAGCAGCCGGACGTCCATGGACCCGACCACGGAGATCCACCACGAGGCCACGCGCGCGCTCGAGGCCGCCATGTCGGCCTGGTGCGCGGCCCTGGGCCACGTGGCCAAGCACCAGCGCGAGTACGTCCACGCCCTGCACGGCTGGCTCAAGCTCACGCTGGTGCCGATCAGCCGTACCCAGCTGGCACCCTCCTCCCCCGTCGCCGTGGAGCTCGCGGACTTCGTCGATCGGTGGGGGAAAGTGCTCGACCGCGCGCACTGCGCCGAGGTGCTCAAGTCGATCAAGAACTTCGCCGGCGCCACCCACGCGCTCTACGCGCACCAGAGCGACGAGCTCAGGGTGGCGCGCCGGGTCAGGCAGTACTCCCGCGAGCTCGACCGCAAGTCCCGGATGCTGCGGCAGGTCGAGAGTAGCTACTACGACTCGTACGTGCCGGCGGGGTTCTCGATGTGGAACCGGGGGAGGCACTGGAGGGACGAGGACAGGATGCAGGTGCACCACGCGCGCAACGAGGTGGCGCGGCGGAAGGAGGAGATCGCCGTGTGCCGGAGGATGCTGGAGGACGAGATGAGGAGGCACGCCAAGGCCATCGACGGGACCAGGGCCGCGGCGGTAACCGGCGTGCAGGGGACGCTACCCGCGGTGTTCCAGGCGATGGCTGCGTTCTCAGCGTCGCTTGCTACCGCGCTGGAGGCTGTGTGCAGGCAGGGCATGGGCAGCAATGTGCAGTAGCCACCTATAGTACGCTAATTTTTGGTTCCTTTTTGCATGTACAATGAGTGGTGGACGATTTTGGAATCTGAAAGAAATGAGGCAATAGAATCAAATCAAGACTACTGAGTTTTTTTTTTTTTCTATGTTACCAGTGTTAGCACGCTATTTTTTCAATGGTTTTCCTCATTAGGAAGGAGAAGTTGATTCCTATTTGTGGTGGTGATGAATCTTCTGGTTACTCTTCTAAATAGGAAGATAACATCGCTAATGCTGATAATTCATAATTTATGTTAGTACATTGTTGGCCCATGGGATGCTTCTGATTTCTTAATAATTTATACAGTATTATTTTAGAGCACCTCTAGCAGATACTGTAAACCCGCAACCGCAAAGTTTGCGGTGAACTGCAAACGTGGTTTACAGTACGAAATTACTAGCACGGAATAGATACACTAAACTGGAACTGCATATGTAAAAAACACCACGTTGGCGCCAGATTCATACATAGGGAAGATTTTTATCATCACATCGACATATGTACAACAAAAAATGGATGTCACGCCCTACATCCACTCTAACCCTAGCAACTGTCGGCGGTACCTACTCACCAGAGCATCTACGGTGGCCATGGCGCTCGCCTACTCCTTGTCAGAGTCGGTGGTGTCGTCGGAGTAGTCGACGGCGAAGAATCCCCGCGGGTCTGCTGCTCGCGTGCGGAGCGGCGGTAGACACAGTTGAACTCGTGTTGCTCGCAGGCATGCTCGTCGCTTTGCATGCTCCCACGCGTCAGAGACGAGGGTCCTGAGCGAGTTGAACTCCGCCTTGCGGACCGTGTCGTCGTCCTCCTCCGTGATGTCGTCGTCCTCCTCCTCGCTATAGTCGTCGGAGACGTGGCCCCACCGAGCGGGAGTGGGAGCAAGAGCGGGAGCGGGAGGCGGCGCGCGCACCATTGGTGATGGCGCGCGGAGGCGTGGGCCAGCGCTCGCGGACTGATACTTTAGAAACGTATCTATAATTTTTGATGCTCCATGCTTGTTTTGTATCTACTTTGCTTTACTTGTCAACACTTTGAGGTGTTTTTTACATGTTTTCTGGTACTAGCCTATTAACAAGTTGTAACACTGGCAGATGCATGTTTTCTGCTATTTTTGTTTTTAGAAAAGTTAGTAAAGAAATATTCTCGGAATTGGACGGGACAAAGGACAAAGTCAATTACTTTCCGTGGGGAACAAGAAGTCCAGAGGAGAGCCGGAGGGGCCGGCCAGAGGGGCCAGACCCACCCCAGGCGCGGGTGGGCCCCACCCCGCGCCTGGCTAGGGTTTGGTCGCCCTGGCCGCCGCCTCGGTCTCCCCCTTCGCCTATAAGAAGCCCCGTCGAAACCACAGTACTCGATCAAAATCCATGAAACCTTCAGAGCCGCCACCATCGTCCCTATATCGGGATCAAGTTCTTCCTGCACCCTTCCGAGGAGATCATCCCGTAGGCCTTCTCTCCAGTATGATGCGTGAGTAGTTCCACCTTGGACTATGGGTCCATGTAGTAGCTAGATGGTTGTATATCCTCCTTTGTGCTTTCATGTATAGATCTTGTGAGCTCCGTTCATAATCAAGATCTAATCTATTTGTAATCATGCATGTTGTGTTTGCGAGGATCCGATGGATATTGAGATTATTATGTTGGTTTGATTAATGGCTTTGTCTTTATGATTCTATCATGTCTGTGTTGTTTGTGATCTTGCATGCTCTCTGTTGTTAGTAGCTATCTTGGCCAAGTAGTTGCTAGTGACTCCAAGAGGGGGTATTTATGCTCGATAGTGGGTTCATGCCTCTAGTTTCCAAGGGAAGTGACAATAATCTCTTCGGTTGTAGATGTGTTGTTGCTACTAGGGAGAAAATAACAGTCTCTTGTTAATGGAACATGTGGACTGTTTACCTTACACACTTTACTTAAAGAAGTTGTCTGTTGCTTGCAACTTAATACTGGAGGGGGTTCGGATGATAAGCTGAAGGTGGACTTCTAGTCATAGATGAAGTTGGATGGAGGTCTATGTATCTTGTTGTATTTCCCAATCAACCTCATAGGATCTTTCTTACTAGTAATTGCATCGTTATGTCTTGCTCAGTTCCTGTCAATTTCCCTGCTGTAATTTGTTTATCCTTCATGCCATGTTGTTTATCTAAGGAGAGCACCTCTAGTGAACTATGGACCCCGGTCCAATATTTACCATTGATACATCTTCCACTGTTACTTGTTTACTTGCTGCAAACCATTACCTTCCACGCCATACGTTTAATCCTTTGCTACATCAAACCCGTGAGCTTGACAATCTCACTGATTCGTTGGGGCAAAGTCTTGAGTTTGTGTTGTGCAGGTCTCCGCGTTGCTTGCAACACCTGTGTGACGTTTCCTTCCTCCTTCTGGTTCGATAACCTCGGTCTCAACTGAGGGAAAACTTTCTGCTCGCTCTTCACACCCTGCGCGTAGGGTTACCAACAAAGTGCCATGTCGAGCATCATCAAGGTCTTTCTGGCTCCGTTGCTGGGGAGGTTTTGGGCTTTTACCTTTCCTCCACGCCATAAGGTCTTTCTGGTGCCGTTGCCGGGGAGGCTAAGGACGTCTTCACAAGGGGAGTCCTTCACTTCCTTTCTCTTTACTTTGTTTTTAGTTTGCTTTATTTCTTTTGCTTGGTTTTGTTTGACTCTTTCCAAAAAAAACCAAAAAAAATTAGTCTAGTTTTGTTTGCTTGCTTTACTCAAAAACACAAAAAAATTAGTTCCTACCCTAGTTGCCACCTTGCTCTAGCTCACCATGTTGCTCCCAAAGTTCGCCTTAAAATATCTTGCAATAGGTAGTGGCTCCATAATTGGGAAACATAATATTGAAGAATTTTTTAATTATGTTAGCAAGCATGAAGATATTGAGGAAAAATCTATAGCAGAGCTTGCTCCTAATTATGAGATTGCTGCAGCTTCTTTAGTTCATATGTTGGAGGCTAGGTTTGTTAGCCTTAACCCCTTCATGCAATTCTTGTTCCTAAAACTAAAAGAAGAAAATAATGTTGAAAAAAGAGAATTCATCCTTGAAACCTAATCAAAAGAATTTCATGATGTTGCTAGGGAGGCCAAAAAGGTTTTTGAGCGTTTCAATATGCTAGGCTCAAGTGTAGATGTTGTGGGTATTTCTGATAAAACTAAGCCTAGAGAGGAATTCAATATACCCATACCCTTTAAGCTTGTTGGAATGCATGAAGCCTTTGAAAAGAATTTTGAATGGATTGCCCCTGAAAATCTTTTTGATGAAGGTAGTAGACCAAAAAGGGATGAGAAAGGATCCTACAAAACCCATTTGGATGAGATAACTTTCATAGTTGAATATTTTGCAAGTATGAATGTTAATGCTTCTTCATTTGAAAATACTTGATTCTTCTTGCTTCTTGTGCCTAACTTAAAGGCGTTAAATAAAAGTACTTGTTGGGAGATAACCCAAGAGTTTACTTGAGTTTTGGAAGTTATTACTTCTGTAATGACCTCTCCTTATCCTTTTTGTTTACTTTTTGTGCCAAGAATGACGTCTAATGAGAGGGAAGTAAGATTTGGGGAGTTGTTGTCCCGAAACAGATTTCTGTCCTCCACCGAAAACATTCGTGAGGAGTCTCTGTAACTCGGATTGAGCTGAAAATTTACGAGTAAATCTCCCAGTATGTTATCTAACTTTATTTAATTCAAAACTTTTTGATTTGAGCGACATAATATGTTCGAAAAATCAATTTCTACCTGTTGGTCTGTTTTGACAGATTTCTGCCATTATTTGTATTTGCTTCTTATTGATTCCTTTTTGAGTTCTCTTCAGGTAAATTGAGATTTTTGAAGAAGTTACTACAGTAGCTCGTGTTTTTATTAAAAATCCTTGCTGTTCCAATGCTTTGCCAGTGGTCTAATATCTTTTGAATAAGCTAATGTTGCTAATGAAGATTGTATGAAGGAAAAATTTCAGGTGTAAAGAGAGAATGATGCAATGAGATGAAGAATGGACAAAGCTCAAGCTTGGGGATGCCACCATGGTGTCACCCCAAGAAATATCCAAGAGGTACAAGCGTCAAAGCTTGGGGATGCCTAAGGCATCCTTCTTCATCAATAAAAGCTCAGTCTGTCTAGACACTTCGCTTTTATTGTTTCATGCCTGATTGTGTTGTTCTTGGAGCGTCTTATTTTTCGTTTGCTTTGCTTAGTTTGTTTAGTTTTCTTAAGTAGTTTGGACCCCCGTTCTCGCTGTGTTGTTTTGCAAATAAGTTTGCTTGGTGTTTGGAAAGGAGTAGTAAGTTCTTGCTTGAAGTGCAAGAGGAGCTTGCATTGACAGTGACTTAGACTTTAGCATGACATGCTAGGTGTTGTTTTAGCATTATGCTTAGTGATTATTGCTGTAGCATGTCTTGTTCCAAACAATTGGGATTTCTTAGTGTGCCTTGAAGAAATTATGTGTTGTTTTAGCATGCAAAAGCATAATATTGTGGTATTCTCCTTTGATGCTTTGCTTGGGTTGACTTGGCACATGTTCACATCATGTTATGACTATGACAAGTCACCATTAGCCTCTATTATCATTTAGTCCTTGACTTGTAGTACCACTCTTTGCTTTGATTAGTATGCTTTGTTGCACTGCATGATTTTGGCCATTATTGCTCTCTTAGTTGGTTGCTCACAGTCTTTTGCTAGCCTCCACTTGTATGAGTAAGTTCTACTCATGCTTCCAACTCCAAAGAAACCAAGTTATTCCAAAGTGTCCACTATAAATTCCTATGCAGGGTGTGTTACACCATTTCAAGTATATTCTTGCTTTCAACTATCTTCCAAATAAAAACTATTTTGTTATGTGAAAACTTAGTGATTAAAGTCCTCACGAACTTGATGGCACACTTTATTCTTTGCCCTTAATAAACTTGAACCATTATGACAACTTTGTTGTATATGCTTGCACTTATAAGTTGGAATTAGCAGAACCATGCTGTCACGGGGATCGTTTTCAACATTGCACTTGTACCTTGTTGTACTCGGTTGATATCATG
Organism: Avena longiglumis; assembly: GCA_030063025.1. Classification (NCBI taxonomy): domain Eukaryota; kingdom Viridiplantae; phylum Streptophyta; class Magnoliopsida; order Poales; family Poaceae; genus Avena; species Avena longiglumis. The sequence goes on along the minus strand of CP125978.1, from coordinate 418,228,920 downwards.
TTCTTTTGTCTATGGATGTCACCGGTGTGAAATAAAGAGGGAACTTGTAAGTCCATGGAGTTTGTATCCTGTTAGAAAGCGCTGGGCCACTAGCCTAAGCCATGCCTAATCATGGTGGAAACTTGCAGATCACCATAATGAGCTATCTATGAAGAATCCTCAATAAAAGCTATGCATATGGTAAATAAAAGATTCTTTGAGATGCTCATTGTCTGCTTGCCTTGTCATTTTGGTTATGGGAAATCTCCTACCAAGTGCAAGGGTACCACATTGGCGGTTCTCAATGATATGCAAATACTTACAGTGACAAGAACTTACCTGGACCCAAAGTTGAGTATGCATAAGGTGTGGCCCTTGTATTCAAGGGACATGAGATTGCCACTTATACTTCACAAGCATATACTCCTTTGCCACGTTAACCTTAACCACTTCAAGATGCTTATGATAGGGGCAATGAGGGATGGAAGCTAATAAGTACCATAATTTTTGGAAGATCTTTTTGAAACTTGTAATCCTTGCTTCCTTTACAAAAAGGTCTTTCTTCGACCACTGATTGAGTCTCCACCTTCTACCTTTAGGCACCATTAAGGGAGCATAGTTGTCATTCTGTGTGCAGTGTTCCAAAGCTTATTAATTGATGCATATTGTGTTATTACTTGATCTTGTGCTACTTGTTTCTAGTCACCCTTGTGAACTTTGCAGGTGTCCTATGCATCTATATTGCTACTCTATGAGGGACAAGCTGATTGCCACTATGCTATGTTTTCTGCATGTGAAACTGAAATAATAATTGCCCCTATGTGTGGTTTTGGTGATTAATGACAATCCCTATGGACTAATGTTTTCACTGAGTTTTATATGAAGGAATATTCCATAGGTCATGCTTGTATTCTATGTGTTAGATTCAAGTATGGATGCCATGAACATAAAGATATACCTTGAGTATTGGCATCAAGATCATCGAGTTGAAGAGAAGAATATGATATGATCAAGATCTTGAGAGTGTGATCTAAATAGAAGAAAAGAATTCAAGTTATGGCTCTAAGACAGTGTCATGATAGCCTTATTAGTTGATCTATGATTGACTAAGATTTAGAGCATGTAATCAAATTAAGAGTTCTTTATGTACCTCAAGATATTGAGATGAAGCATGATAAGATACATGGTTGACCTATACAAAGAGTGAAGAGTAATTTCAAGTTGGTCAACACATGAAGCATAAAGAATGTACCACATGATCTTGTGGTATGGTAAGCCTTGTCAATTATGCATCATGAACTAACCCATTATATATGTGCCTTTGCATTTTATATATGGGATAGGTATCTTTCCATGGGCATGCTTCAAGTGAAGATCTTATATAGCCCATAAGAGGATGACATCAAGTGGTGATAGTAATCAAGTGGTTGAGAAGGGCGAGTTCAAGATAAGCATCTCGAGAAGATCATTTGCTTGAAGCTTGCCATCCATATTTGTGATAATGGACATGTGAAGACATGTATGAAGATATCCAATAGTGGTGTATGCGGGAGCAAATTAGGAGTCTTCACGAAGCAACCATGATCAAGTGATGCATTCCGGCTTGGATGGAGATTGAAGTGTTGTCATCAAGATCAAGCGAGATGTGCAACGCAAAGGTATGGCCTTGCTAGGTTTTCCTTTTATCGGTATCAAGGTTTTTGTTGGGAGACCGGGTTATAGGATACATAGCCGCACTATTAAGAGGGGCTTTCGGTTGGGTAACTTGATCACATCGTCATAGGGAGCTCAATCCTTTGCATTCTTTGAATCTTCCTATTTTGTTGCTTCTTGGTGTTTATCCATCTGAGGTTCTTGATCTTGTTGCTAGATCTTTAAAAATCCCAAGTTCATCGAAAACGGAATTCGTATGCATCTTCTATGGCGTTTTCGAGTTTGAAGGTTTTATCGGTTCTTCTTATAGGGAGACTTATTACCTTTCTTAATTTGGTTCCATACTCCTCTATTGTAATATGATGTTTCTCTGCATCATATTGTATGTCTTGTTGTCCTTATCAAAACAAGCCCAAGATCATCGAAATTGGAGTCCGGACGCAAAAGTTATCGACGTTTTCGTGTGTCCTGTTTGGTTCTAGCGGAATTCAGTGGAATTCCGGGATGAAGTCTATGGCGAATTCTGACAAACCGCTAAAAAACTGTTTTGTATGCTGTTTCGGTTTATACCGGAACTTTCGGTTTTGACCGGAAATTCCGGCGGCTGATGCGGCGGTGCCGGTTTCATCACCGGAACGTTTTCTTCCAGCGCATCTTGCTTCCAACGGTCATCCCCCTTGAAGGGGTATAAAAGGGGGGCTTCTTCCCCAAGGTTCTAAGGCTCTTTAGCATGTTTTCGACCTCCATTGTTAACCCATTTGAGCTTTCTTCCTCTCCCTTCCCTCCTATGATTCTTGCATCTTTTTGAGGGCTTTGAAAGAGGAGATCTAGATCTACAATCCTCACCAATCAATTCCTCCTCTAAGTGAGGGGAACCCATTGGATCTTAATCTTGGAGTCATTTGTTGGTTTCCACTATTGTTCTTCCTCTCTAATTCCTCCCTAGCACTTGTTTCTTTGGTGGGATTTGAGAGTGAAGGATTTGAGCACCCCTTGGTGTTCTTGCTTTGCATTCTTGCTTAAGTGTTGATCTCTCCATTACGATTTGTTCGAGTGAGAGACTGTGAGCTTGTTACTCTTGGAGGGTGACCTCCTAGTTGGCTTGGCGGTTGGTGCCGCGGTGTTCTCTTCGTGGAAGATTGTGAAGAGACCCGGGCTTCTCCTTCGTTGAGCTTGTGAAGTGGTTGTGGAGCTTGCCATCTCCGGAGTGGAGGAAAAGCTTAGCCATAAGGAAAGGGCCTATTCCTTCGTGGGATAGACTCGGAGAAGAAGGTGAGCCTTCATGGCGTTGGGAAATCCTTTGTGGAATCCCACACCTCTCCAACGTGATGTACCTTACTTGTAAGGGAACATGGGAATACATCTTCGTCTGCGCGTGCCTCGGTTATCTCTATATCCGAGCTTACTTTCCTTGTGATAGCCATCGAGCTTGAAGTACTTATATCTTGCTTATCACTCGTGGTATATTCATCTTGTGCTATCTTGCTTAGCTTAACTTGTTGTTGGTACACTTAGTTGAGCCTAGTGTATTTAGGTTTTATGCTTAAAATAAACATTAGTTTAATTCCGCATTCTATCAAGCCAAAACCGTAATAGTTTTAAAATTGCCTATTCACCCCCCCCCTCTAGGCGACATATCTATCCTTTCAATTGGTATCAGAGCAAGGTATCTCCTTGTTTAGGCTTCACCGCCTAGAGTGTAAAGATGCTTGGCTAGTAGTATAGTGCACAATGATACAATTATCTTTGATGGCACAAATTATGCTGTGTGGAGAAATTGCTTACTTTGTAATCTTCAGACCTTGTGTCCAAATATTGAGAGATTTCTAGATGTAGGTTTTTCTCCTCCGATGGATCCTCAAAATATATAGAGGATGAGAAAAAATTACATCTTGAAGCTCAAGTATATAATGAGCTTATTTTCTCTTTGAGCCCCACAGTTAATTTGTTCTTAACGATTGTAAAGCGCAAGTCGTCTCATGAGAAGCGGACCAAGATTAAAGAAATATTTGGTGGTTCAATTTCTTATATTATCGGTGGTTTCTCCGAGGATATATCTTCTCCTTCACATCATGAAGAGCTCCAAGTTGCTCCCACCTCCGGCAGCGATGAGTTCTCATCTTCACCCACTTCACCAACGTGTGGCAAGACACAAGGTAAAGATATGGTGAGTGGTGTTGGGAATTGCAATGTTGATATTGTGTTAGATAATGATGATCCTTCATCTCTATCCCATTGTAATGTATCTTCTTTGGACTTAAGCACTTCTTGCAACAATAATGCTATATCCCCTTTTGTTGCTAGTCCTTGTATATCATCTAGAAATTATTTGAGTACTAGTTTAGATTATATGCTTGATTTGTCTTGTTCCCATGAAAAAAATGCTTCTATTTCCTCTAGTTGTTTATCTAACAATATAGAGGAAATCAAACATTCTACGGAGCAAGACATGATCATGAATGAAGATTCAATAATATCATCATCTTCATCCTCCCGTGCTCACATGTGCCTTATGGCAAGAGGATCAAAGGTATCTCCTACTTTGGATCCCAATATTATATCTTCTAAAGCTAATAGCAATGATAATGATGACATTGATGAGGATACTAGTGCTCTCTTGCTTGATTTGACATTTTTGTGTACATCTCTTCATGGTAATAATAAGGCCATTACTTGTCTCAAACACGTTATAAACACCATAACTAAACAAACGGGAACCATAGAGGAGTTGGATTTCCAACTTGATGATGGGAGTAGGAGATTCAATATCCTTAAGCAAGAGCTTGCCGAGGAGAAGCACACTAATTGTCCCCTCACACAAAAAAATGAATCTTATGAGCTTGAAAAGGAAAATTCCATTAATGATGCTTGTGCTACTAAATCTACTTATTGTGAAGCATCTACCCTAAAGGAGAACGTTGAGCTAAGGGCTCAACTTGAGTTGCTAACTAGCAAGTATAGGAAATTGGAAGAAAGTCATGAAAAGCTCTCGGGCTCTCATAATGATCTTCTAATCTCCCATGATGGGCTAATGTTAGCTCGTAAGGCAAGTATTACCAAGGTAACATCTTGTGAGCCTCTTTTGGACATTAGCACAACTTCTACTCAAAATGCTATTTTGCCGTGTGCTAGTCCTAGTAATCCATCTAGCCATAATATTGATAAACCTTGTGTTGGATTACTTGCTTTGCCTTGTTGCTCTAACAATGAAGCTTATACTTCCTCTAGTACTTGTATTTCTACTAACCATGTAGAGGAAATCAAAGAGCTCAAGGCCCAAGTCACCTCGTTGAGGAATGACTTGGAAAAGAGTCATGAAGGGAAATCCACACAATAATATTTTGAATGCACAAAAATCCCCTAATGATAAAAGTGGACTTGGATTCAACTCCAATAACAATAACAAGTCCAAGAGAAACAATAAGAAGGGCCAAAACCAAGTCAAGAATTGGGCCAAGATTATTTGCTTCAAGTGCAAGGTTGAAGGACATCATGTAAGATCTTGTCCATTAAAGAAAAATCACTTGAGTGAGAAGCAACAAGGGAAGCGGACACAAATTCATGTTCAAGTACAAGTTGAAGTTAGGCCACTTCCGAAGAAGAATCAAGATAATGCTCCCCAAGCCAAGAAATCAATGAAGAAGAGAAAAGGGGGGCACTTGTTGCTACATATATCGTGTGAAGGGGCACTTTGCCTCTTCATGTTCAAACGGTACCTTCTCTAACCCTATCATTATTGATGATGATTATTCTCTTAGGAAGGATAAGGATGGCAATGTGTTTGCCAAGTTTGTTGGAACTCAAAGTGGTGTCAAGAAAGGAACCATTTGGGTTGCCAAGCCTATTGTGACTAACCTCTTAGGACCCAACTTGGTTGGGGACAAACAAGCTCAAACTTGATCAATAGGTGTTTATGGAGGGCATTGGAGACTTGGCTAACTCATGAAGAATTAAGGGATCTTCATATATTATATTTGATCAAGCCAAGTCATAAGGATTATCATTTCCCTATCTTATATCCAATGTGCCTCTTCGCGGTAACTTGTACTTAACTCATTTATTTTGTAAGTTACTTGCCCCATTTACATGTTTTAGTTTTGTTCCAACTATGTGTTTGTATTTGGTGTGCCTCATGATTGATTATTTTGTGTAATCAAGTATGTATAGGTGTTTGGAACATCATTTACTCGTGTGTTTTGCTTGGAGCCTCTAATGCATCTTAATGATATCTTATTTGGCTCTTTTAGAGTGGTTAATGGAACATACCATTTTGGGGGAGTGACATGCCTCGCGCATCTCTCAAACCTTAAAATGTGTGTACATGAGTACTACCACTTAGTATTGATATTGCAAGCTTATCTAGTCACTATGCGGTGTGTAATACTCATGAGAAATTCAAATTCTAAATGTCCATTAATTCTCTCTAGTTGAGGTTGTTTTGACTCTTATTAAGAAAAATGAATATCACATTATGGGGGGGGGGGGTAATGTAACACCCTCAGAATCGGCCCTATGCAAGTTTTAGCGAAACCCGCCAAACCCGCATAGAAACGATTCAAAGGTGCCCACCAGGCACTTTCGTGCGGGTAGAAAACGAAGTAATAACATTACACAAGTCCTCGATGGGACCCACGAGCAGATATATATAACGACTCCATGAGTCAAGAATACGATATACGGTACAAAGATCCAAATCACCATGAGAACAATATAGCGTCAGCTACGGACAAGATGCAAATGGGGCTAAGAGCCACGAAGAATAACCGATGGCGTCCATAACCTGCCCGAGCCAAGCCGGAAGGTAACCACCGCTAACGACGTCGATCTCAAACCCTTAAACAAAAGGGTGCCGACAAGGGCAAAGGAAAAAGAGGAGCGTCGATCGAGGCCGACACAGCGAGGCTAGAATTGGCGGTCCTCGCCTACATAGGTATGGTGGATCGGCGGCGGCATGCACTAAACAACCTATAGAGACTCGATACAATGGCGGTTATCGAGAGGGTAAGAAAACCTATTCGAACCATCCGATTCTATCATCAAGCAAACCCATCCTGGTGTTTCCTCGAGACCAATCGAGGAAGTCAACCGAGGAACTCACACGTTGGCATTTTTATTTATTCGGTCATCGTTGCAGCAATTACTAGTCGTTTAGATAATCATCACGATAAAATAAGCGATGGGCACTTTTAGTTAACCATTCCGTTGTAGTTGCAACAATTACTAATCGAATCTGAGATAGCATGAAATAAACCCAAAACCCAGCAGCTTGTTGGTACTTTTATTAAGCCATTCCGTTGTAGTTGCAATACTTACTAGTCGATACCATTGTCGCGACAAACCAAACAAGCAATTGTGGGCGATTATTTAGCCATTCCATTATAGTGAAGCTGATTACTAGTCATTATAAAGTCAAATTTACAGCAATAAACTTTAGTTATGCTTGTCTATGATCGAGATCATGCTCCAAGTCGTCCATATCCATGGACACGGCTTTCGTAAAGTTTTACCGGCGGGGTGCACCAATAGCAACACACGCCGATCAACCTCGGAAAAACCAAATCAAAACCAACGAGGCTTTCACGACTAAGCAATCACAGATTCAGAAATATTTCAGGGGCCACCCCATTGGGTAGACCATAGCGAAGTAAGCAAGCTCGAGACGGACTCAAGGTTTGCGACAATGGTAAACGATCGGGAACCCGAAAGTGTGGCTGGGCTTGTCGATACCTGAAAACACTCCGCTTACCTAAACGATGCAGTGTGCTCCTCGCACAAACGTAAATCTGAAGTAGCATGGCATAAGTACGGATAGTAAATAAAACCTCAAACTAGTTTGTGGCCCCAAGAAATAAGATGAATCAAGCTCGCTGGGGGTCCCATATACCTCCCGGATGTGGATAGCGCGATAAATCAAGGAACAGTATCAAGTACTCGGGGTCCTACGGGACACAAGTGGGCGTTCGAAACCAAATATTATCTATCACCCACCGATGCCTCGCTTATTTCAATTTTAGTTGTTAAACAGAATTAAAGTGAACGATAAGTAAAACTATGATCATCTCCAACATCAACATGCGGCAATTCATCAACAACTGTGGCACTTGACACGCAACAACACTTGAGCAAGCGACTACGGCATAAGTCCAACTATCTACCAAACAACGGTAATAGGATGTGTCCAAGGCAATATAAGTGCGGGGATATCACGAATGCACGAAACTAGAGCATCGCAACACGTATAGCAATAGATCAACAGGAGGAATAAATACTATAATAGTAAGATAGGTAGAAAGGGGAGATGCTCGCTGAAAACATTGTCGAAGGGTTCGGCCAAGATCGGTAAGCTCACATCAACTCAACGGCCTTATCCGCAAAGAAGCAAAACACTAGAAGAAACACCGGATGCAATATTTAATACCACGGCAGAAGATCGGCATGATGCATGCATGATGTATGACATGGCAAGGTGCGATGCAATTAGGTCAGATTAAGCGGGTCCCGACAATTAATTAAACGGTTCCAGTTGTTTAGATACCCCGCAATTTAGAGGTTGTCTTAACATAGCAAAAGATAGCACCGGTTCGCTACACAAATTTAAATGAGGCCAATATAAGGCTAGATTTGCCCGCATATGGGCCCCATATTTAATTATGAGGTGAATCGGCATAAGGCCCCCAAACCACATGAATGTATGCATGCAAGACAATTATTATGCGACAAGTTATATTATGTTATAAAATAGGGTTTCGGAAAGGGTGTCACACATTAGGGTTCGGCAGATCTTGGGGTTCCGGGGTTCGGGGTTCGGTCTCAGGGTCCAGGGTTCGACGGAAACACTCTCGGACTCCGGGATCGTTCTCGTATATCGGGGGTAGTTCCTGTCGCGTCCGTGTCTTCGGTTCATGTTGTCGGTCTTGTCGTTATGAAGATCTTGGCGTTCCGGGAGGGAGGACTTGGTCCGGCGTCGGGACAGCGGATTCGCCCTGGGTCGGTGCCGTTCTTGTCGTCGCGACGATCTTGTCGGGTTCATGGTCGGGTCGGACTTGGCGTCGGGGTGCGAACTTGGTGTCCGGGCGAGTACTTGTCATGGGGTCTCGGTGTCCTCGGGTCCGATTGAGGAACTTGGCGGGTCGGGTTCGGTCTTCGGGATCCGGGCCCGACGAGATTCGGTCTTGGCATCCGTGAAGGAGAACATGGCATGTCGATACCGGGGTTCGCACTTTGGTTCCGGGTTGGCGAACTTGTCGTTACGAGGGTTCCTCCGAGTCCGTTTTGACGACCTTGGGGGTTCCGACTATGGTTGTTGGCCGTCGAGGAGATCGGAGGACACGATTTTGGAGGCCATAAGATGAAGAACACATCCTGCCTTGATTCTCCTTGGACACGTGTGCAGGAACCACACACGGAACTGGTACTTGGCGACAGGGAAGGACATGGTGTGGTGGGGCTTGAGCCTGGTTGCAGGTCGGGGACACGCAGAAACGCCAAGGACCGAAGCGGCGAGGTGCACAGAGGTGCCCGGCGGCGCCGCAGGTCGCTTCGGGCGACGCTCGAGGCAGATGGCGGAGCTTCGGCGGGCGGGCTCGATGGGCGGCGAGCACGGGACGGGAGGTGGTCGCGGCGGTGGCGGGGCGGACCAGCCGAGGCCAGTGGAATGACGGGGTCGCAGCCGAGCGAGGTGTTGCAGGGGCGGGGTAGGTCGTGGAGGGCGGCACCGCCCGAGGCGGCCGCCGCAGGCGCCACCGGAGGAGGGCAGCGGAGCTGCCGTGGTGGTGGCACGGCGGATGCCATGGGTAGGCTAAAGTATGGGGCCAATGGATGCTAGTGGGATCCGGGAGGGAAGATGCAACCTGTCTTTACACTCAAGCTGCCAAAGTGATGAACTTTATTTCTCTCTCGTGTTACAAGTGCTCCTGGAGCAGTTTACGAGGAACTATGTGAATTTCCACTAACGTTGCTCAAAAGACCCTCCTTTCCTCGGGCCCAAACCCCCCTTATAAAGGGGTGCCTTGGGTGCCCTTAGGTGACAGGCAAGCATATTCGAGAATATGCTTGTCCCAAAGGGGTAATCAATGGCCTCCTTTCCCTCTCCCTTCCAACGACAGCAAGCTCCAAGCGCCCCTTCTGCACGCCTCGGGCTCCCAAAGTGTCACCTCCGTGACCTCCTTCCGCTCCTCTCCCTGCGCTTCCTTGTCTCTTGCGCTTGGCCTGTTCAGATTCCTTTAGCCTGCAGCTATGGTTTGACTCAAGCTTCTCCTTCTCCCTGCAAGCTTATAACTCTCGGCCTTACCTTGTGTTATTCGCCTTCCTCACCGCACGGAGATCATTTGTGTAACTCCTGAGTTTCTCATTAACTCGGCCAGGTTACCACTTTATACCTATCGTAAGCTTCTTGCCTCCGTTCATCGGCCGACATATACATGATTCGGCCGACCTGGTCGTAGTTCGGCAATCAGGGGACAACCTCTGTCTTTCCCGTCTCGACCTACCCGGGTCAACCCCGACATTAGTCCCCGAGGTGGTGTGGCCTCACCAATTACTTTGGCGGGTTATATCAGCTTCAACACCTTCTTTTGTCTTGTTTCGAGCTAAGGCCTCGCCCGAGGTTCTCGCTCCTTCCATCATACGCTAAGTCCTCGTGTCACCCCATCATTGCTTTCCTAGTTTTCGGTCCTCTTATAATATTTACTTGACAAGCTACTGAAACCACATCTTCTTGCCTATACGCCGCCTCGTGGAGTCGCTCCGCTTGGGATTGTAACAACTTTTCCGTTTGTGGCCTCTGGTGTGGCTCCACTCACCGTCGCGTTCGTGCTTCTCCACGATCTCGCGGTGGCGCCACACCCACGATCCCACTCCCGTTCGCCGCTTCTATAAAGTGGGGAAAGCGCGCCTTCGGGTTCTTCTTTCTCATTACGCGTCATCTCCTTCTTTCCTTCGCTTTGTGCTTTCTTGCCGCTCACCGTCGCTCCAGCCAGAGCTTCCGTGACGAGGTTTCCACCAGCCGTTCGCCTCTCTTGCCAGCTCCGGCCGTGGCCCGCCACGGTGAGTCCTTCGGCCATCTTGTCTTGTCTTGTCTGCCCTAGATCGATCCACACAACTTCGTACTCGGTGCTTTTTTCCTCTTTCGCCATTGTTTTCGCTAGGTTCCGACGGGCCTGTAGCTCTAAGCTTTCCTCCGCCATTTTCCTCCGTGAACTATGTCTAGTTCCTTTAGTGGTGCTTTAGTTGAGGACGATGACGCTGGCTGGGCGAGCGTGGATCGTGGCGGGGTTCTCGATTCTGGCGCCCGCGAGTGAGTGGCTCCTCGAACTCGTCCAGTTCTCGCGAGGTTTCTGTCGTCTACCCGCAGCGAGTCCTCTCAGCCTCGGAGAAGGCGAATATGTGGTTTTCATGTCCCACTTCGCCCATGGCTTTGGTCTTCCTCTTAGCGACTTTGCTAGAGAATTTCTTGATTACTTGGCCTTCCGCATCACCTTCCCTTGACGCCATAGCTTCTCTTTCCGCTTTCATCTCCGCTTCTGAGGGTTACTTCGGCCTGTGGCCATCAGTACATGTCTGGTCAAAATTCTTCCAGATTCGCTCCAACGTCGTGCCCGACAAATCTCTGCATCCTTCCGAGAAGTTGCTTACCCAATGTGGGGCGGCATCCATCACACCTCGGAGGCAATCCGTGTTCCCCCGTGTTACCGGGTTGGAGTCGTGTAAGAAATGGCACAAATCGTTCTTCTACGTCAAGAACAGAGGGGCGGAAGACAAGATTCGCTCCCCATTCTCAATTGGTCCACCCTCCAAAGTGAACTGCTCTATAATCCAAGAAGACTCATGCCCTAGCCGAGGCCTTCCTTGAGATTCGGTGAAGGAGTTGATTCGAGCGGGTTATGCGGAGAGGACTTGATGGCCACTTTTATTAGTAGCCGGATCTGCCCCTTCCAACAAAGGACCCACAAGCTGTGCTACATGAGCGGTCCCCTGGACCCTAACCGAGTCTCGACCGTGGAGTTGGACAACTACCTCATCTGTAAGCGCGTCCGAGCTATTTTCAAGACGGAGATGCACGATGGACTGACACAGGGGTTGAAACCGTTCACCCGCGACAATCCTCCTCCCGAGGTAAGCCCAATCCTCATCACTCTGTTTTTCCTCAGTTTTTATAGTCTGGTTTTCATGATTTTCTCTCTTTGTCATGCAGAGGTTCACTGAACAGAAAGACGAGGATGCCGAAGTTCTGCAGCTCCCCTGGCCCGCGGATAGGAGTACCCCGGATACAGGCGAGCCGGACTCTGAGGAGTTCGTCCCTAAGTCAGATCCTGCTCCCGCTCGAGCTCGCGGCAAAACCTCAGCGCAGGAGGAGGAAGGTGATTGACGAGGTCCAAATTCTTGAGGTAGTTGCCGCCATGCCTATTTCTTATGCATTTCGCTGCTTTCCCGGCTAATCCGGTGGCCAGGTTCATGACGAACCTATTGCTTCGGCCTCCCGTTATCTCGGGAAGCGCGGGGCTCCCGCGATGCCTCGGATGCGGTTCCTAAAGCGAGTAAAGAAATCCTCCGAATCCTCCCAGCGCAAGACTATGCCCGGGTTCTTGGGTAAGTTCCTCTGCCTATATTTCTTGTTTCTCTTTTCATTTCTCACTCTAACGAATCTTCTTTCGTATTTTGCAGTGCTCCTCATGCATTAAACCCGGGCGGTCCTAGTATGACTAGCCGTCCGACTCGGCCGCCATCTCCTCCTCCGCGATGACACGAGTTCCTAGTCCTATTCGTCCTGCTTCCCCCGCTCCGATAATTGCACATTCGCCGTGATGCCCCGAGGTTTCTCCCATTGATCCGGATCCGATCCGCCCTCGATGTTTTTGAGCCAGCTGCCTCTATGGGCCCCAGCTACAATTGAGCTTCCATCTACTCCGGCTCCTACGGTCACCGACCTCTGAGAAGATCGCTACCCAGGCGCCCTCTGCGAGCTTAACCTCTCGATCCTAAGGATTCCGTCCCTACCTCGGAGGCAACGTCTGCCGGTGCTTCTTCTAAGGAGAAGCGTGTTATCGCCGTCAAGACCTCTTCTCGGAAAAGTCTTGCGGCACCTCTCCCAAGTATTGCAGGCACTGCGCCAAAGGCTGTCATCCAAAGGCAAAATGTTACCTCGCCACCGGCAACACTCTTCATAAGAGTCTGCGATCGCGGTTGGACCTTTGCCGGGTAAAGTTTTAACCCGGACACTAGCGGTAATGACCTCGGGCTTGGTTGAATTCGCCAACAACTGAATGCCGTCGATCGGTTTGAGGGCAATCCAATCAATCAACCCTTCCACTTCGACATCAGGCGCTTTGACCAAGCCGCCCGGTTTATCGTTGATACTGAACAAGATGAATGCGTAATTGTTTTATCTCCGGTCTTAAATTATTTTCCACATGTTATCATACTCTCTAGTCCCGAAACTTGCAAGGAAATAACTTGTTGTATGCTTGGAAGTTTGACGATTTTATTTCTAAGGTTCCATTTGTTCGCCACCTAGCTCATAGTTTGTTTTAGTTTTGACGTAGCTTTTAATTTCTATTCTCATAGAGCCGAGTTAAGTCCTTCCCGACTCGGATCTGGCGTTTTGAATTTCCAGCCACCTAGATCTGAATTAAGTCTTGCTTGATTCGGATCATTATAACTTTGAATCTCCGACCACCTAGATGAATTAAGTCTTACTTGATTCGGATCTGTATAGCTTTGAATCTCCCGACCACCTAGAGCGAATTAAGCTTTGCTTGATTCGGATCTGTATAGCTTTGAATCTCACCACCTAGATCTGAATTAAGTTTTACTTGATTCGGATCCGTATAACTTTGAATCTCCGACCACCTAGATCGAATTAAGTCTTACTTGATTCGGATGCTATAACTGAATCTCCGACCACCTAGATGAATTAAGGTTTACTTGATTCGGATCTGGTATAACTTTGAATCTCCGACCACCTAGATCTGAATTAAGTTTTACTTGATTCGGATCTGGTATAGCTTTGAATCTCCGACCACCTAGAGCGAGTAAGCTTTGCTTGATTCGGATCGGTATAACTTTGAATATCCGACCACCTAGAGCCAAGTAAGCTTTGCTTGATTCGGATCTGATATCGCTTGAATCTCCGACCACCTAGAGCCGAAGTAAGCTTTGCTTGTTTGGATCTGTTATAACTTCTAACTTTTGTTTTATCATTGTGCTCCATTTCTTAGGTTGCCCATGACCGGATTGCCGAAGTTCGAGAGGTTGCTCTTCTTGCACCGCAAGTTGGAAGAAATATGAGAAAGTTCTGCCGTGAAGAAAGTGGTAAGTTGATAGTTTCTTTTCCTTATTCGCAACTTTCTTATATACTGTCATGAGAAGCTTACTTCTTGCTGAATAGGTAATATCAATAATCTCAATATCCGCCTTGAAAAGAAGGTCAAGTCCTTGGAAGGTTAGTTTCCTTTCCCCCCTTCTCCCTCTTCTTGTAATATCTATGCTGAGTGTCCTTATTGCGTTGGGTTGTGGTAAAGCCGAGTTGCAAGACTTTGCGGTCGCAACAAGATTGCGTGCCCATGCGACGTGATGCTTCATTTTTAGAACAAAGCGCAGTTCATTCAAGTAACTACAAGAGAAGGATGATGAGATAGCTACTTTGAAATCCGAGGTGAATGCACTCAAGCTCTCCCGAAATCCGAGCTAGAAAAGGTTGATCAAGAATTCTCTTTGGAAAAGAGCGGTGACTCTGGATCCGGAGAAGAACAAAGAACTCCTCAAAGCTGCCGAACTTAAAACTCACGATTTGAGCAAGGAGATTGCTCGTTTGAGAAGAGTAAAGCTATCCGGCTAAGGATCTTCAAATAATGATGACTTATATCCATCGTAAGTTATTTGGCCTGGCCGAGCTAAAATTTTTCTTTGCTGCTATCTTTTGACATGTCCATGTTTTGCGCAGATCACTTCCCGAGGCCAAACCCGTGAGCACTAGAGCTGTTCTTGCGGTAGCGTTAACGAGGTGAACCTGTTGATGTTGAGTTTGAATACTCCATGGAGGATTTCTTGGTTTCCGTTGGTGCCGCGGTTGGTCCGATGAAAATCATGGGTCGGGACTTGGTGCAGGCCGCTATCAAAGCTTACCACGCACTGGCGAATACCTCGTGGTCCCCGATATTGACAGTCAAGTTATTGGTGACCAGTCAAGGCATCCGAGAGACAATTGAGTCTTTGGAGAGAATCCACTGCAGCGTCTTGGTGCCGACATGGCCCTTCGTAATCATGTCATGGTATGAAGATATCTCTCTTGACATTCGATGAATCTGCGCCGGCTCCGTGGGTTGAAGATCCCACCTTCGTTGCTCTTGACAAGCTCGGGCCTTCCAAACGCCGAGTATGCCGATGTGCACACTTGGAATGAAGGGCCGAGTTTTCTCCCGATCCGGATCAGAGATCGCGGTGAAGATGCTCCGTGATGATTCCGCTGAGCACGGGAAGATGAAGATGATTCGCCACATCCAATAGCTCCGCTCAAGCTCGAGATAGCAATGGTGATGCGATCTTCCTCCAAAGGCACTGGCATTCTCTGCGGCGTCTTGGCCCTGAACAACCCTGATACCGAAGTTACTCACTGGTCGGCGGAAGGTGAGGTAACCTCGATCAGTTCCCCTACTTGAGTGCCCCTTTTGATCAAGTGGTTCCTCCTCCAACAACGATGCCTAGATTTATTCGTGATCCCTGGTATGCGGGTGTTCCATGTAGACGAAAAATTTGTTAACTCGTATGATTCGAGGTTCTTTTGCTATGTGCTCTCGAGATTCTTAATTAAATGGATACTTGTCCAATTCTTGCCTTGTTGGCTTATAACTTCTCCATCTTTCAGATTTAATTTTACGCCTTGTTGGCTCATAGTTTCCGAGTCGTTGGTTTAGGTGCCAAAGTCCATGTGTTTATGAATCGACACATTCTATAATAATTCTGAGTGAATACTTTGGGCACCAAGGTGCATATTAAATAACGTGAAGAAAAACAACATATGGCACTCTCCGAGTTATTGCTCGATCGCCAATGTTCAAGTGTGTAACGAAAGAGATAAGTATACCATATGGCGTCCCGAGCTCTTGCTGCGGATGCCGAGGTCTAAACCTATAATACCAAATAATCATTGCATATGGCGTCCCGAGTAACGCTCTAGGTGCGAGATTCAAATATCAAACATAAAATAATATCACATATGGCGTCCCGAGTAACGCTCTGGTGCCGAGGTTCAAATATCAAACATGGAATAACATCACATATGGCGGTCCCGAGTAATAACGCTCGGGTGCCGAGGTTTAAATATCGAACATGAAATAACATTACATATGGCGTCCCAGTAGCTGCTCGGGTGCGAGGTTCAAATATCAAACATGAAATAACATCACATATGGCGGTCCCGAGTAACGCCTGGGTGCCGAGGTTCAAATATCAAACATGAAATAACATCACATATGGCGGTCCCGAGTAATCGCCTTTCTGGTGCCGAGGTTCAAATATCAAACATGAAATAACATCACATATGGCGGTCCCAGAGTAATCGCCTGGGTGCCGAGGTTTAAACATCAAACATGAGATAACATCACATATGGCGGTCCCGAGCAACCGCTCGGCGCCGAGGTTTATACGATATGAAATAAATATAACATTCGGCGGTCCCGAGTCACCGCCTGGGTGTCGAGGTGCAAGTACATCATTGGTGACCTTGAGACATAATCCTGAGTAAAATGGCGAGTAAAGCCACATTCGAGGCGTTTCTTCGCCACTTTGTTTGCCTTGCCTTCTCCGGTGATTGGGCGTCAATCGAGATAGTATGCATCGTTGTGCAATGCTTTGCTCACGATAAATGGTCCTTCCCATGGGGTGACAATTTGTGCATGCGTATGTTGCACCAGGAGTACCAAATCTCCTTCTTTGAATACTCTTGGATTCACTTTCCTGTTGTGATACGCCGTAAGTTACATTGATAAATGACCGATCGTGATAATGTCAATTCTCGGCTTCTTCCAACAGGTCTGACATCTTGCCGAGCTACTTCATTCACCTCTCGAAGATGTATATTGAGTAACTCTTGGCGAGTCATGTATTATGTCGGTTGGAAGCACTTGCCTCATATACCAAAAAGAATGGTGTGTAACCTGTTGATCTGTTCGGAGTAGTCCTGAGGCTCCATAATACTGCTGGTAATTCCTCAATCCAACATCCTGCTGACCTTTGCAATGGTTCGACTAGCCGTGGTTTTATTCCTGATAAAACCAGCCCATTAGATCTTTCGACTTGCCCATTGGATCTTTGGGTGAGACACTGAGGCACCATCCAGTCTTATGTGTTTCTCTTGGCAAAATCTAGCGAAAGCTCCTTTTTCAAAGTTCGTGCCATTATCCGTAATAATGCTGTGTGGGTATCCGTATCTCAAGATGATATCCTTGAGGAATTTCACTGCTGTATGCCCATCACACTTTTTGATTGGTTTTACCTCAATCCATTTTGTGAACTTGTCGACCATGACCAAGATGTGGGTCATTCCTCCTCTTGCCGGCTTAAAAGGTCCTACCATGTCTAAACCCCACACCGAAAATGGCCAAGTAATGGGTATTGTTTTTAACTCGGCCGACGGCATATGTATTCTGGTTGCATATCTCTGACACCCATTGCATTTCTTGACTAACTCTTCTGCCTCTCTTAACGCCGTTGGCGGTAAAATCCATGCCCCGAATGCCTTGGCTACTAAAGCGCGAGACGAGGCATGGTGCCCACATTCTCCTTGGTGTATATCTAGAAGGATCTCCTGACCTTCTGCGGGACTCACGCACTTCTGCAATATGTTCGTTACGCTTCTCTTATATAACTCATTGTTTATGATTGTATAGGCCTTTGCTCTTCTGACGGTTTGTCTGGCTAATACTTCATTACTCGGCAATACTGCGTCTCTTAGGTACGAAAATATGGGTTGCGCCCATGTCGGCGTTACTTTTTCGCGATGATTTCACTGTCTCATCTCCATGCTCTCTGCCGACATACATACCTCGGTCCTTTCCATGATCGCTATTACCTCTGTCCCCTCTTTAGGGGTTCGAATTTTTGCGGATCTATCTCCATTGGTGTATGATTCTGCAGAACTTCAGGATAAAGATTGATTCGGATTACGGTGATGGGTTTATTGACGGTTTCTCGAGGTGCTCAAGGGCTATACAGCGGAATCGATTGACGAGTTGATCCTAATTTTGACAATGTCGCAGCGTCATTTTCGCTCGTGGTATGTGGTGGAATTCACATCCTTCAAAATATCCACGATCTTACGCACATGGAATCAGATAAAGCCATGTTAGCATCTAATGCATCCCAAGTGCGACACTTGTCAGACTACCAAATCCAGTCACCGTAGCATAGGATTCTGGTATTCCATTTCTTTTGCGACTTTTAATCCATGGACTAGTGCTTCATATTCAGCTACATTGTTGGGCGGCAAAATGTATTTGCGACATACTTCAATTGATCTTTTTAGGCGAGGTCACTATTCCTGCGCCCAAACCGTTCCTTAGTTTGGAACCATCAAAGTGCATTGTCTGATAATTTGGATCTGGCAAGGGTGGCTCATATTGCACCTCGCCCAATCTACGAGAAAGTCGGCGACAGCCTGAGATTTGATTGCATCTCTCCTATCAAATTGTGGAGCATACGGTGATAACTCGATTGCCCATTTTGCTATTCGGCCACTTGCGTCTTTGTTGTTCAATATGTCGGCTATGGGTGCCTCATATTACTCGATTGGATGCTCTTCAAAGTAATGCTTAAGCTTTTTGCCGACATATATACTCCATAGGCCATCTTCGATAATGTGGATAATTTTGCTTTGAAGTGGATAATACTGCTTAAATAATATCGCCTCTGAATGACCTACCCTCTTCAAGCCGTTCTACTACAACCACAAGATTAACTACTCGATTGGTGGCCGCTATATAAAGTAGCATAGGTTCTTTCGATAATGGAGAAGCTAAAATGGGTGCCGTAACTAGCATCTTTTTCAACTCGTGGAACGCAATGTCGGCTGGGAGTCCAAATTTAATTTGTCCGACTTTCTCATCGGTGATAGAGTGGCAATGCCTTTTCTCCTAGCCGACATACAAATCGACTAAGCGAGGCAGCAGCCGTGAATTTTGTACATCATTCAAACACCTCGGCAATTCCATTTTTTTCTATTGCTCTTATCTTCGCCGGATTAGCCTCGATACCTCGGTGGACACAAGGAACCCGAGTAGTTTTCCACGCACGCCAAATGTGCATTTCTCGGTTGAGTTTCATTCGAACCTTCTCGTGTTCGCGAAAGTTTGCCGTATATCTTCTAGCGTGGTTACGCTTTCCTTAGTTTTGATGACTACATCATCCACATATACTTGTGCATTTTCCCTATCGATCATGTAAACATTTTGCATGCACCTTTGATACGTTGCTCCGCATTTCTCAGGCGAATGGCATCGTGCGATAACAATAAGCCCGTGCAGGGGTAATAAATGCGATCTTTATTTGATCGGCGGATTTAACGGTATCGATGGAAACCGAATCTGGCGTCACAAATGATAACAACTCACAACCAGCGGTCGAGTCAATGACTTGGTCTATTCTAGGCAATGGAAAAGGATCTTTCGGACACGCCTTGTTTAGGTTAGTGTAGTCGATACACATTCGCCACACAATGGCTACATTAGGGTCATCTTTCTTCTTTTCTACTAGCACCGGTTGATAACCAATCCGGATAAAGCACCTCCATGATAAACCCCGGCGAGAAGCCGAGCTATCTCATCTCCTATCACTTTTCTCCTGTCTTCGGCGAGCGGCGGAGGTTGCTTCACCGGCCGTGCTCGGCACGCGTTTAAAGAGTGCTCACCAACTCCTCGGCACACCTTGCGGATCTTGAGTGGACCATGCAAATATGTCCCGATTCTCACGGAGGAAGTTGGTGAGCTCGCCTTCCTATTTGGCGTCAAGACCTGCACCAATAGTGACAAGGCGCCTGGGAATTGCTCATCAATCTGAATTTTCTTCGTCTCCTTGGTTGGTTGGAAAAGCTGCCATGAGGGTTGGCCAATGCCGCATGCTTAATTGTCTTGTCGTGCGAGGGCTGCTACCTCTTGAATCCTTTTCTTTTCTCGCTATGACCAATGATTCGCCAAATTTGACCCGGCGAGGCACACTCCATTGACTTCTTGTAATCCCCTCTGTTATCACCCTTGTGGTCCGGTAATTTCATCTTTAGATAACCTATATGACAATCGCTCATGAATTTGGCCATTGCGGGCCGTCCGAGTAGAGCATGATAACAGCTTTCCGGATCAACCACCTCAAATTCCAAGTTTTACGCTCTGCGATTATCTCTTGTACCGAATAAGGCGTCCACTCGGACTTTACCAATGGGCTCACATGAAAGCCACACTATCCATGGAAAATTGTCCTTGTGGATTGCGGCATGTTACGTGATATACCGAGCTTGTGCATGGTATCTTTGTACATGATGTTAATCGCTTCCATTATCAATGAGTACTTTTGAGAATTTCACATTGATGCTTGGTCCACAAATGTCGGATCCAACACAAGTGCGTATGATCCTGGACTCGGCATTATTCGGGGTGATCTTTTATACTCCAAGTTATCTCTGGTCGACCATGGCTGGTATCTTGGCTTCTGGTACAACCGCATTCACTTCCATATGTCGGTATTGCACTCTGTTTGTCCTCATTGCTTGTGAACACGCAAGATGGTGATGATGTTCTGTAATCATTGCGTCCGGCATTTGCGGATTTATCCTTCCGTCACCTGGTTCATTACTTGATGCACCGCATCCCTCCGATCCGAGTTATCATACCTCGGAGGAGGGGCGGCATCGATTGTTGCATTTGCTCCGATTAATCTGCGGTGATGTTGTTGCATCGATGGGGAGCTTGAACTCCTGCCGGTTACCCATCATTTTCATCCAAGCACATTGCGGGTTGTGTGATTGGCTGGTCTAGATGGGTTTGATGTGAAATTTACACGGCTGGTCCAACATGGATTCAAATGTATACTTGACTTCTCTTGCCATTGCTTCTTTTGCTCGGGGTCCATTGCCCTTTCCGTCATTTCTTGCGGTCCACTTGAGGTCCATTTTTCGTTGAGTTACTCGTGACTCGGATGTTCTTGGGCCACAGCTGCCACATGGCGAATTATATCTATAATCCGCCTCTCCTCTTCTTCTTCCTCTAAAATCACGCCTAGATGATCCGCCAATTCTCTCGTGTATTGGTCTTCTTGCTCACGATGATCCGACATTAACTCTGGTTGGGTTGGGTCACCCAAAGCATAGGAGTCCGCTATTCGATAGTTTCGCCGAGGTGGTTGGCATATCTCTGCAGGCGTTGCCTGACACCGCCGTAACGGCGCCTTGCGCGAACCAAGCGATCGCTATGCGATTCAATAACTCCTTCACATGAGTTTCTTAGGTTACACCACCGAGTTAAAAACTCTCTATCTGTTTCATTCGGCCTCTGCTTGCACATGGCTAGTTGTGGTCTATTCGGTCTCTTGTATGTCTTTGGTAAAGTTGTCGACAAACATCTCTTCAAAATCTAACCAGGTTGATACTTGCTGGTTGATTATTCAACCATACTCGCTGGTCCTTCCAACATCTGCGGGACATATCGCCCATCTCAAGTTGCCACCGCTATTTTTCATGCGGTAGCATAATCAATTAACGTCTTGCGGCTTGGTACTTCCATTGTATGCGTTTGTGCCTCTTGCCAACTGAAAATTTGGTACCGCGGTTCTCCCATGATCCGTGGTCCAAAACACGCCGACCACGGTGGACCTTGCTCTTCCAACAGCTCGGACCGATATAACCGATCTAACTTTACTCTTGCATCATTCTTGGCAAATCCTGTGTGATTCTATCCTGCATTCCATAATGATTGTTTCCACCTTGATTCGCGTATTCTACCTCGGAATATCCATCATTATACCTTTCATTTATCTGGTTGTAGCGAGCTGGTCTCACTTCTCTTTCTGCCGAGGCTCGTGTCTTGGTTGGGTTGAGCGCACTTCTCTCCTTACTTCGCCGGGTTTGGTTTTCATGATTGTCTCTTGCGGGTTCTCTCTGCCGATTCTCCGTTACCTCGGCCTCCGTCCTTTTCCATACTGGCCGTGGTTTCTCTCCCACTATTACCTCGGCTTGCATTGCCTCTGTTCTCATTCGCCTTTCCGCTATTGCCGGGTCATACGGGACAATCCTTGTTCCTCTTCCCCGAGGTTCTTGCCTTTTCTTTTCTAGCGTTGTTTCTGGTGATGATGCGGCATGGATAAAGCAGTCTTGCCCTATTTGAATGAACCATCCGTGAAGCCCTGGTCTTGCCGGGTTGACTCGAGCATTTCCTCATTTCTTTGGTTCGCTATGCGCACCGGCTCATTCACTCTTTCTTGCTGCTTTTGCGAGCTTCCTATTAACCCTTCTAATTCCAATGTGCGGCATTTGCCGCTCGGGTTTTTCGGGTATTGTACTCGGCAAACCTAAATCGCTGATTCGGCCTGTGAGCTTCATGCTCTTTGTTAATATCACTCATGAGGTTCTTTCCTCTTAATCTCAGTTCGTCCACTCGCTGGGTGCGATATCAAGCTTGTTAGCTTTTGCATATTCTCTCGTGGTCTGTTCAAGGATTCCCTCGGTCGATACTTTCTCGGCCTCTACCAGCACCTTTTGCTGGTTTCCTCTAACTCACTTTGAGCATTTGCGGATCAAGTATCGGCCTACAGGCGTGTTAAGTTCTCTATAGTTGCTCAAGAATGTTCTCTGGTCTCTCAGGTGGTCCTCACTCTTGGTGCCTTTGGGGTGGTGTCATGCTCGGCCGGGTTTGTCACGGCGGAATTACCTCCGGTTTGCAGTGTGATCTGCTTGGGCGAACCTGTACTGCGGCGGGTTCTCCTTGACCCGCCAATGCTGCTCTGCCTGCGTCCCTGCGACCATCACCTCGGCCTGGCCGACGCTCTCGATGGATACTGCGCTTGAGGTGGTTCCCCGCAACAACAACCCGTGAGGATAGATATCGGAGACGTCGGCGACGAGATTCATGCTCGCCCGGGCCGATGAAGATCCCGTTCTGGGGAGTCTTCCCACAAGCTCCTGCATTGTCTCTCGACATATAGTCACAGAGACCAAATCTCTGGACCAAGCCAGAAACAACGCGCTCGCCGGTGTTGATGAAGTTTCCCGTCCGGATCACAACTCCAGCTAGCACCGCTGCTGGCCCCACAGAGGGCGCCAACTGTCGTGGTGGTGGCACGGCAGATGACATGGGTAGGCTAAAGTATGGGGCCAATGGATGCTAGTGGGATCTGGGGAGGGAAGATGCAACTGTCTTTACACTCAAGCTGCCAAAGTGATGAACTTTATTTCTCTCTCTCGTGTTACAAGTGCTCTGGAGCAGTTTGAGGAACTATGTGAATTTCCCCACCTAACGTTGCTCAAAAGACCCTCCCTTTCTCGGGGCCCAAACCCCCTTATAAAGGGGTGCCTTGGTGCCCTTAGAGGTCGACGGGCAAGCATATTCGAGGAATATGCTTGTCCCAAAGGGGTAATCGTCGGCCTCCTTTCCTGTCTCCCTTCCAACGACGGCAGCTCCAAGCCCCCTCTGCGCCTCGGGCTCCAGACTGCCACCTCCGTGACCTCCTTCGCTCCTCTGTCCCTGCCTTCCTTGTCTCTTGCTTGGCCCTGTTGATTCCTTTAGCCTGCAGCTATGGTTTGACTCAAGCTTCTCCTTCTCCCGCAAGCTTCATAACTCGGCCTTACCTTGTGTTATTCGCCTTCCTCACCGCACGGAGATCATTTGTGTAACCTTCGGCTGAGTTTCTCATTAACTCGCCGGTTACCACTTTATACCTATACGTAAGCTTCTTGCCTCCGTTCATCGGCCGACATATACATGATTCGGCCGACCTAGGTCGAAGTTCGGCAATCAAAGGGACACCTCTGTCTTTCCCGTCTCGACCTACCGGGTCAACCCCACAGAGCGGTCTCCGTGGCGGGGCGGTCGGAGGTGGCAGGCCTGGCGCTGGAGAACCGGCCGAGGAGGAGTCTTGGGCGAAGAGTGGCCTTGCGGCGGGCTCACCGGGAGGCCGAGGCTGGTGGTGCGCGGGCTGCAGGAGGCCGAAGTGCAGCGCCGGCGTGCCGGGAGGAGAGGGTGGGCCTTGGCGGCGGAGGCGGGAGCGCCAGCGGCCAAGCAGCGGCGGGCGGGAGCAGTGACGGCCAGGTGGCGGGCGGGCAGCGAGAGGAGGATGGCCGGCACGGCGGAGGAAGGATGGTGGGGCGGCGGTCGCTGGAGGCGAGGGTGAAGCGAGGAGGAAGGCGAGGCCGGGAGGGTGGGCCAGCGGGCAGCTGCCGCGGGGAGGTACCAGGCGGGGTGGTCGCCCAGGTGGGGTCAAGCAGAGAGAGAGAGAGAGGGTGGAGCGGGAGGAAGAGGGCAGGGGAGGCGGTGCAGGGTGGCTGAGGGTGGGCAGGCGACCGAGTGTGGGGCAGTCTTGGCGTGTGTGCGTGTGTGTTTGGTGGGTGGGCTGCTGTCCAGGTGGAGTGGAGGATGAGGGAGTGGGGGTAGGTGGCGGCATGGGGTTGGTTGGGGAAAGGGAAAAGGGTGAGGTGGCAAGAGGGCATTGGCCAGAGTGATGTGGAAGGGGGGCTGGGTAGACTAGGCGTGGTAGTTTTAGGAATTTAGGGTGGGCCGTTTTAGAACTGGGGTGGTCGTTCGGGTCGAACCGGCCCGTTCGACTGCCCCACTGAAAATAATTAAACATTTTATTTGTTTTAAAAGGGCCGTTTGCAAACCGATAGCAGCCAAAACAAAATAATCCGAGACCGGTTTGGCGTTTGAATAAAAGGATGCGTTTAGAAAACAAATTGGGTTTTTCCGCAAATAGTTTTATGCAAGCAAATGCAAGATGATGACGATGCTCAAATGCAATGTGGCATGATGACATGAGCATGCGGTCATGATGATGCAATGCGCAAAAACAACGCGATTTTCTAGTAGTGGTTTTGCGGGATGCCACAATTCGACACCACTAACAATGGATCTCGCCCTCGAGATCCGCCTCTTGGTACCGGAAGGAAGATCGGCGATCTTCTCGCCCGTGTAGATCTTCACGACACCACCAACAATGGTTCCTGCTTCATCTTGAGATCGACGACACCACCAACAAAGGGTCGTTGTTCCTGTCCATCAAGAGAACACTCCGGATAAACAACGGACGAAGTTAAAGGTAAGGCCACCTCCAACTTTCATGGACGGAGTAAGAATTGCATCGATCCACCATTCAATATAAAAAGCAAATGATAAGAGTAGTGGTATGGTCGCGACTCCATCCCGCACTCGAAGCATTACTCTATACACGAACAGATAGATTATGCAACCAACCCTTAGGATTCAGACTGAAGATCTCGACAAGCGAGGTTCGGAAACAAAGGAGTGATGCAGACTCTGCATCGGATCTGGCGTGGATGATGTCGTCGCGTCGGAAAACACCGGAAGGCACAAACAAGGAACAAAGAATGGTAACACCGTAGACGGATTCATCAGGCAGCTTGAACACCGGACGGTGGAACACCGTTAACAGAGGAGGCGAAACCACAAGGTACGACGGAAAACCCACCACAAGAATTCACGGACTCAAGAAAAGATAAGAGAGCAGGTTCAAAACACGCCGAGATAAGAGGAGAATAGCGGAGGTAAGGAGTAAAATCAGACCTAATCGTAACTATCCAACCGATTTTTCAAAAATAGTTTTGACACTCTACTTGACCGTTAGCTAGGTTATCCTATTTGGACTTGTGGGTATCGCAACCGCCGAGCTCGATACCACTCAGAACACCCTCGAATCGGCCCTATGCAAGTTTTAGCGAAACCCGCCAAACCCGCATAGAAGCGATTCAAAGATGCCACCAAGCACTTTCGCTGGTGGAAAGCAATAATAACATTACACAACAGTCCTCGATGGGACCCACAGAACAGATATATATAACAGCGACTCCATGAGTCAAGAATACAGATATACGGTACAAAGATCCAAATCACCGTGAGAACAATATAGCGTCCAGCTACGGACAAGATGCAAATGGGGCTAAGAGCCCTGAAGAATAACCAATGGCGTCCATAAACCTGCCCAGGCCAAGCCGGAAGGGTAACCCTGCTAACGACGTCGATCTCAAACCTGCTTAAACAAAAGGGGTGCCGACAAAGGGCAACGGAAAAGAGGAGCGTCGATCGAGGCCAAGACACGGCGAGGCTAGAATTGGCGGTCCTCGCCTACATAGGTATGGTGGATCGGCGGCGGCAAAGATGCACTAAACAACCTATAGAGACTCGATACAATGGCGGTTATCGAGAGAGGGTAAGAAAAACCTATTCGAACCATCGATTCTATCATCAAAACCCATCCTGGTGTTTCCCCCTCGAGACCAATCGAGGAAGTCAACCGAGGAACTCACACCGTTGGCATTTTTATTTATTCAGTCATCGTTGCAGCAATTACTAGTTAGGTTTAGATAATCATCCTGATAAAATAAGCAGTGGGCACTTTTAGTTAACCATTCCGTTGTAGTTGCAACAATTACTAATCAGATACAGATAGCATGAGATAAACCCAAAACCCAGCAGTTGTTGGTACTTTTATTAAGCCATTCCGTTGTAGTTGCAATACTTACTAGTCAGATACCATTGTCGCAAGCGACAAACCAAACAAGCAATTGTGGGCAGTATTATTTAGCCATTCCATTATAGTGAAGCTGATTACTAGTCATTATAAAGTCAAATTTACAGCAATAAACTTTAGTTATGCTTGTCTATGATCGAGATACTGTGCTCCAAGTCGTCCATATCCGCGGACACGGCTTTCAGAAAGTTTTACCCGGCCGGGGTGCACCAATAGCAACACACGCTCGATCAACCTCGGAAAAACCAAATCAAAACCCAACGAGGCTTTCACGACTAAGCAATCACAGATTCAGAAATATTTCAGGGCCACCCATTGAGTAGACCATAACGGTAAGCAAGCTCGAGACGGACTCAAGGTTTGCGACAATGGTCAGTAACGATGGGAACCCGAAGTGTGGCTGGACTTGTCGATACCCGAACACTCCGCTTACCTAACAAGATGCAGTGTGCTCGCACAAACGTAAATACTGAGTAGCATGGCATAAGTACAGATAGTAAATAAAACCTCAAACTAGTTTGTGGCCCCAAGAAATAAGATCAATCAAGCTCGGCTCGGGGTCCCATATACCTCCCGGATGTGGATAGCGATAAATCAAGGACAGTATCAAGTACTCGGGGTCCCACGGGACACAAGTGGGCGTCGAAACCAAATATTATCTATCACCCACCGATGCCTCGCTTATTTCAATTTTAGTTGTTAAACAGGAATTAAAGTGAACGATAAGTAAAACTATGATCATCTCCAACATCAACATGCGGCAATTCATCAACAAGCGTGGCACTTGACAACACGCAAGCATTCGGAGCAAGCGACTACGACGCAAGTCCAACTATCTACCAAACAACAGGTAATAGGATGTGTCCAAGGCAATATAAGGCTGCGGATATCACGGGCGAAAACTAGAGCATCGCAACACGTATAGCAATAGATCAACAGGAGGAATAAATACTATAATAGTAAGATAGGTAGAAAGGGAGATGCTGCTTTGAAAACATTGTCGAAGGTTCGACCAAGATCGGGCCAGCTCACATCAACTCAACGGCCTTATCCGAAGAAGCAAAACACTAGAAGAAACACCGGATGCAATATTTAATACCACGGCGGAAGATCGGCATGATGCATGCATGATGTATGACATGGCAAGAATGCGTAATTAGGTCGTCAGATTAAGCGGAACCGGGTCCCGACAATTAATTAAACGGTTCCAGTTGTTTAGATACCCCGCAATTTAGAGGTTGTCTTAACATAGCAAAAGATAGCACCGGTTCGCTACACAAATTTAAATGAGGCCAATATAAGGCTAGATTTGCCCGCATATGGGCCCCATATTTAATTATGAGGTGAATCGGCATAAGGCCCCCAAACCACATGAATGTATGCATGCAAGACAATTATTATGCGACAAGTTATATTATGTTATAAAATAGGGTTTCGGAAAGGGTGTCACACATTAGGGTTCGGCAGATCTTGGGGTTCCGGGGTTCGGGGTTCGGTCTCAGGGTCCAGGGTTCGACGGAAACGTTCTCGGACTCCGGGATCGTTCTCGGATATCGGGGGTAGTTCCTGTCGCGTCCGTGTCTTCGATTCATGTTGTCGGTCTTGTCGTTACGAAGATCTTGGCGTTCCGGGAGGGAGGACTTGGTCCGGCGTCGGGACAGCGGATTCGCCCTGGGTCGATGCCGTTCTTGTCGTCGCGACGATCTTGTCGGGTTCGCGGGTCGGGTCGGACTTGGCGTCCGGGGTGCAGAACTTGGTGTCCGGGCGGAGTACTTGTCGCACCGGGGTCTCGGTGTCCTCGGGTCCGATTGAGGAACTTGGCGGGTCGGGTTCGGTCTTCGGGATCCGGGCCCGACGAGATTCGGTCTTGGCATCCGTGAAGGAGAACATGGCATGTCGATACCGGGGTTCGCACTTTGGTTCCGGGTTCGCGAACTTGTCGTTAGGGTTCCTCCGAGTCCGTGTTGACGACCTTGGGGGTTCCGAATTTGGTTGTTGGCCGTCGAGGAGATCGGAGCACACGATTTTGGAGGCCACAAGATGAAGAACACATCCTGCCTTGATTCTCCTTGGACACGCGTGCAGGAACCACACACGGAACTGGTACTTGGCGACAGGGAAGGACATGGTGTGGTGGGGCTTGAGCCTGGTTGCGTGTCGGGGACACACGCAGAAACGCCAAGGACCGGGCAGCGAGGCACAGGAGGTGCCGGCGCGCCGCGAGGTCGTCTTCGGGCGACGCGCCGAGGCGATGGCGGAGCCGCCGAGGCGGGCTCGATGGAGGGCGGCGAGCACGGGGACGGGGAGGTGGTCGCGGCGGTGAGGCGGGCGGACGCTGCCGAGGGGAGCGGCGAGCGACGGCCGGCCGAGTGCGAGGCAGGGCCGGGGTAGGTCGGGAGGGCGGCGGCGCTGGCCCGAGGCGGTCGACGCCGAGGCGCCACCGGAGGAGGGCCGCGGCAGCGGAGCTCTCCCCAGGGGCGGCGGAGGTGGCGCTGCCGCGGACGGAACCGGCCGGAGGAGGTGCTGACGGAGGCGTGCAGCGCGGGGCTCGCGGGAGGCCGAGGTTGGTGGTGCAGCTTGCAGGGGAGCGGTGCGCATGGGCGAGCCCGGCCTCGGGAGAGGGAGGTGGAGCACGGCGGCGGAGCGAGGGCGCGAGGCGGCCGGGCCAGGCGGGCGACGGGAGCGGGAGACGGCCAGTGAGGGCGAGGCGGGCATGCGAGAGGAGGATGGCCGGCCGCGGGCGGAGGGAGGATGGTGGGGGCGGCGGTCGCTGGAGGCGAGGGTGGGGAAGCGGGGAGGAAGGCGACGGCGAGGGAAGGCCGGGAGGGTGGAGCGCGGCGAGCGGAGCGGGACGCCGCGGGGAGGTACCAGGCGGCGGGGTGGTCGCCGGCGAGGTGGGGTCGGGCGCGCGCAGGAGAGAGAGAGGGTGGAGCGGGAGGAAGAGGACGGAGGAGGGCGCGGAGTGCAGTGGCTGTGGGGTGGCAGGCGTGAGTGTGATGGGGAGGCCGCGCTGCGTGTGTGTGTTTGGTGGGTGGGCTGCTGTCCAGGTGGAGTGGAGGATGAGGGAGTGGGGGTAGGTGGCGGCATGGGGTTGGTTGGGGAAAGGGAAAAGGGTGAGGTGGCAAGAGGGCATTGGCCAGAGTGATGTGGAAGGGGGGCTGGGTAGACTAGGCGTGGTAGTTTTAGGAATTTAGGGTGGGCCGTTTTAGAACTGGGGTGGTCGTTCGGGTCGAACCGGCCCGTTCGACTGCCCCACTGAAAATAATTAAACATTTTATTTGTTTTAAAAGGGCCATTTGCAAACCGATAGCAGCCAAAACAAAATAATCCGGAGACCCGGGTTTGGCGTTTGAATAAAAGACGGGGCGTTTAGAAAACAAATTGGGTTTTTCCGCAAATAGTTTTATGCAAGCAAATGCAAGATGATGACGATGCTCAAATGCAATGTGGCATGATGACATGAGCATGCGGTCATGATGATGCAATGCGCAAAAACAACGCGATTTTCTAGTAGTGGTTTTGCGGGATGCCACAGGTAATATGCTTCTTTTGCATATCACAATACTAGGAAATGTGAACATATGAGGTAGTGCCACTTAGAGTTGATATTGTTGATTATCTTGTTTCTAGGTGGCATGTTGGATCAAACAAGGTCCTATTTTTGTTAGAATCTTTTATTGCTCGTATTTTCGGTCTTTGTTTGAGTAAGAAATTCTTGATGCGGTCTTCCTCAGATACATATCTCTATATCTTATTTGGGAGACCATTTGCTTCAAGTTATTATAATCATTGCTTTGCATGATTGTGTGACTAGATTGAAGCTATCAAGAATTTCTTTCTTTGCATAGTGCTTAATATTTTTATTCCTATCCTATGATTTTTTATTGTGAAGATTTATCTTTAATATCCGTGCAATATACCCCCAAAAATCAATTCCAATACACTAATTGTCTTCGACAATTGATATACTTATGTGTGGTAGCATTTGTGGATCATCTTCACCTTGGATTTCACCTCTTATTGCCTTATTTTCTTTCCAAAAATTTGTTGTGGCTCCCATTGTCTTCCTTGGCTTTTGAACATCTCTTTGATGATGTTTTTGATTATTATAAAATGTGTTTTAGTGGAAGACAAACCTTTTCTTCTCGGAACCTTGTGCCATTGTGAAAAGTGTTAAGGGTTTGGTTTATTTGTTGAAACCTTGCTCTTTTGGGAGTTTTTTTATCTCATTCTTTCTTCTCGATTTTTATTTTCTTGAATGAGATAAATCTTTGAGTTTTTTTGTTCATCTTTTTTCTCAATAGTTTTTTCTTAGTTTATTTGTTGAACTTCGTTGAACAAATATTGTGTTGATTTGATTCTTTGATATAGTTTGGGCAACAAATGTGTTTTTTCACACCTTGTATGCCTTCTTGAACTTTTTGGTGTTTTTCCAAATTATATCTTCTTTGGATATTGAAAGTCTCCATGTGTTTGCTTCCTTTGATCCAATATATAGGGTATACTCCATCAAATCCTTAAATGGCTAAGATGTGCATGGAATTAAAATTTCATCTCTAAATATGTACATATTTTTATGGAGTGTGTCCTGTGTGTTGTGGTTAGTCTAACCACTTTGGACCCAATAATTTTGGGGACCAACATGTTCTTAAATGTTGTTTTAGGTACATTGGAGATGCAATGTATGCTTGTATCGTCTATAAGGAAAGTATTGTCACCACATGATAATTGGAGCCAAGCTAGGATGATAGAAAAATTCTTATCTACTACATCATACCATTGCTATCTCGGTAACAAGTATCTTATTCATGCATACTATTCTTTCATCCAATCTCTTGTAGGTTGCATCTTGGCATGAATTTATCCATTTTTAAATGTTGCGGTTCTTGCAAGGATCTTTGACTTCTTTATCCTTATTGCTTATGTGAGTAATTTGAGATGATGCATATAATGGGGAGTATATAAAATCATGTTCATGATTCACCAATTCCAAATATGCCTTTTAGCAATTTATTGCATATCAATTCCTCAAGGTACTCTCATGTGCAATATTGTTGAAATTGCTTTGAATCCTTCCTTTTGCTACTTGTTACCTTTCTCAAAGTATCCCAACTAGCATTTGTTCCCTTAGTGTTAGTTGTGATGTTTTAAGGTTTTTATTTTTTTCTTTGGTGAAGTTCATTGATATACCATAAGCGAAAATAGAGCCATGGTCTATATATGCACTTAAGCAAAAAATATCATGTTTGGTATATCTTATGACTTCCTCTTAGATATCATGTTTTCTTATTTTATTAACCTCTTATGTATGGTTGTTTATTTGTGGATTATTCTCATGTTTTGTCCACTTATAAACTTATATACACGAGAGTGTTAATCTCTCGCCTTGATATCATCGCTCTTTGCCGACCATATCTCTTATCCTCTTGGTTTTTTATGGTATTGGTAAGGTCTTGATTTATGAGTGCTTGGTTTACTTTTATTGCATCTTCACGCACTCATATCTCATATTTGGTTTCATTTGTACTTAATCTTGTCTTAACAAGTGTATTTATTTATATCTACTCCTTGTATCTTGTTTGTGTTCTAAATAATATAGAGGGAGTGAGGATTCCATGTTTGTGGATATTGTATTCATATACAATAATTAAAATTTATGCACGAACCTTGGGGAGCTTCCTTATGTCATTTCGAGCACTATTTGTCCATTTGATTTTTTGGATCATTGGATTGCTTGCTTCACCCGTTGAAGTTTCTTCACCGTTTTATCATTTTAGCAACCTTTGATCCTCAATATAGCTTGATTTCATCCAAATATTTTTCATTGGATATGTGCATTTGATTTCACTCAAAATATTAGAAATGCACACCTTGGGGAGGAACTCATACTATATTGGCCTTCTATCTTTGTAATCCATTTTGGCACCTCTTGTCAATGGGGGAGAAGTTTAGAGGGTTTAAGGGAAATTGTTTTATACTTAAGATTGGTTTGTTCTTAAGTGTTTGCCTTTGATTCATTTCATCTTTATTATGTTTTGCATGGTTGTATATATAGTGTAAACTCTTCCAAAGTTTATTCTTGACAATGTATGCAATGAAATTCAAGTTCATCACACATGCATATGTTGTGGGGGAGTTTGCTCTATATATGTTGGTTCTACTCATATCTCTTGCATTAGTTGTAGTTTGTGCAAGTAGAATCGGTTTTGATATGTACTAGTAGCTTTGTGTTACTTGACCATATCAAATGCAACCTCTTGTACACAACTTATTCTCGGATAAGTTGTGTACTTGTTTATAATATTCATTATATAAACCCTCTTGTTGTGATTGTCATCAATTACCAAAATGGGGGAGATTGAAAGAGTAATTGCCCCTATGTGTGTTTTTGGTGATTAATGACAATCCTTATGGACTAATGTTTTCACTGAGTTTTATATGAAGGAATATTCCATAGGTCATGCTTGTATTCTATGTGTTGGATTCAAGTATGGATGCCATGAACATAAAGATATACCTTGAGTATTGGCATCAAGATCATCAAGTTGAAGAGAAGAATATGATATGATCAAGATCTTGAGAGTGTGATCTAAATATAAGAAAATAATTCAAGATATGGCTCTAAGACGGTGTCATGATAGCCTTATTAGTTGATCTATGATTAACTAAGATTTAGAGCATGTAATCAAATTAAGAGTTCTTTATGTACCTCAAGATATTGAGATGGAGCATTATAAGATACATGGTTGACCTATACAAAGAGTGAAGAGTGATTTCAAGTTGGTCAACACATGAAGCATAAAGAATGTACCACATGATCTTGTGGTATGGTAAGCCTTGTCAATTATGCATCATGAACTAACCCATTATATATGTGCCTTTGCGTTTTATATGGGATAGGTATCTTTCCATGGGCATGCTTCAAAAGTGAAGATCTTATATAGCCCATGAGAGGATGACATCAAGTGGTGATAGTAATCAAGTGGTTGAGAAGGGCAAGTTCAAGATAAGCATATCGAGAAGATCATTTGCTTGAAGCTTGTCAGTCCATATTGGTGATAATGGACATTTTAATACATGTATTAATGAAGATATCCAATAGTGGTATATGGGGGAGAAAATTAGGAGTCTTCACGAAGCAACAATGATCAAGTGATGCATTCCGGCTTGGATGAAGATTAAAGTGTTGTCATCAAGATCAAGCGGTATGCGCAAGGCAAAGGTATGGCCTTTCTAGGTTTTCCTTTTATCGGTATCAAGTTTGTTGTTGGGAGACCGGGTTATAGGATACATAGCCGCACTATTAAGAGGAGCTTTTGGTTGGGTAACTTGATCACATCGTCATAGGGAGCTCAATCCTTTGCATTCTTTGCATCTTTCTATTGTGTTGCTTATTGGTGTTTCTCCATGTGAGGTTCTTTATCTTGTTGCTATCTCTTCAAAAAGCCCAAGTTCATCGAAAACGGAATTCGTATGCATCTTCTATGGCGTTTTCGAGTTTGAAGGTTTTATCGGTTCTTCTTATAGGGAGACTTCTTACCTTTCTTCATTTAGTTCCATCCTCCTATATTGGAATATGATGTTTCTCTGCACCATATTGTAGGTCTTGTTGTCCTCGTCAAAACAAGCCCAAGATCATCGAATCGAGTCCGACGCAAAAGTTATCGCCGTTCGGTGCCTGTTATTCTAGTGGAATTCCAGCAGAATTCCAATGACCGAGTCTATGGTCGGAATTTTCGAAACCGCCAAAAAACTGTTCTGTATGTTGTTTTGGTTTGTACCGAAACTTTCGGTTTTGATCGGAAATTCGCGCTGATCGGGCGCCGGTTTCAACCGAACGTTACCAGCATCTTGCTTCCAACGGTCATCCCCCTTGAAGGGGTATAAAAGGGGGGCTTCTTCCCCAAAGTTCTAAGGCTCTTTAGCATGTTTTCGACCTCCATTGTTGACCCCTTTGAGCTTTCTTCCTCTCCCTTCCCTCCTATGATTCTTGCATCTTTTTGAGGGCTTTGAAAGAGGATATCTAGATCTACAATCCTCACCAATCAATTCCTCCTCTAAGTGAGGGGAATCCTTTGAATCTAGATCTTGGAGTCATTTGTTGGTTTCCACTATTGTTCTTTCTCTCTAATTCCTCCCTAGCACTTGTTGCTTTGGTGGGATTTGAGAGTGAAGGATTTGAGCACCCCTTGGTGTTCTTGCTTTGCATTCTTGCTTAAGTGTTGAGCTCTCCATTACGATTTGTTCGAGTGAGAGACTGTGAGCTTGTTACTCTTGGAGGGTGACCTCCTAGTTGGCTTGGCGGTTGGTGCCGCGGTGTTCTCTTCGTGGAAGATTGTGAAGAGACCCGGTCTTCTCCTTCGTGAAGCTTGTGAAGTGGTTGTGGAGCTTGCCATCTCCGGAGTGGAGGAAAAGCTAGCCATAAGGAAAGGGCCTATTCCTTCGTGGGATAGACTCGGAGAAGAAGGTGAGCCTTCGTGGCATTGGAAAATCCTTTGTGGAATCCCACACCTCTCCAACGTGACGTACCTTACTTGTAAGGAAACACGGGAATACATCTTCGTCTCCGCGTGCCTCGGTTATCTCTATATCCGAGCTTACTTTCCTTGTGATAGACATCGAGCTTGAAGTACTTATATCTTGCTTGTCACTTGTGGTATATTCATCTTGTGCTATTTTTCTTATCTTAACTTGTTGTTGGTGCACTTAGTTGAGCCTAGTGTATTTAGGTTTGTGCTTGTAAAATAAATGTTAGTTTAATTCCGCATTCTATCAAGTCAAAACCGTAATAGTTTTAAAATTGTCTATTCACCCCCCTCTAGGCGACATCTCTATCCTTTCATAAACAAACGTTTTTGAATGCATGTTATTCATGATCTTTGTTTGTAGCTTGCCATGTTACATGCATAGTTACTATGTCCTATTGATAGAACTTCATCTTTCAAGAACATTTTTAGAGTTCTTTGATCCCAGCTTTCAATGCTTGCAAATGGTTGGATCTTTATTGTGAGGGTGCATGCCACCTTAAAAATTATTCTTTTATCACTTACCTACTCGAGGACTAAGGTGAGTTAAGCTTGGGGATGTTGATACGTTGGAAACATATCTATAATTTTTTATGCTCCATGCTTGTTTTGTATCTACTTTGCTTTAATTTTCCACACTTTGAGGTGCTTTTTACATGTTTTCTGGTACTAACCTATTAAGAAGTTGCAACAGTGCCAGATGCCTGCTTTCTGCTGTTTTTGGTTTCAGAAAAGTTAGTAAAGAAATATTCTCTGAATTGGACGGCACAAAGGACAAAGTCAATTACTTTCTATGGCGAACAAGAAGTCCAGTGGAGAGACAGAGGGGCCGGCCGGAGGAGCCAGACCCACCCCAGGCGCGGGTGGGCCCCACCCTATGCCTGTCTAGGGTTTGGTCGCCCTGGCCGCCACCTCAGTCTCCCCCTTCGCCTATAAGAAGCCCCCGATTCAGAAACCTTGAGTACCCGATCAAAAATCACGAAACCTTCTGTAGCCGCCGCCACCGACGTCCCTAGATCAGGGGGATCTGAAGTTCTTCCTAGCACCCTGCTGGAGGGGAGATCATACCGGAGGCCTTCTCTCCGGTATGATGTGTGAGTAGTTCCACCTTGGACTATGGGTCCATGTAGTAGCTATATGGTTGTATCTCCTCCTTTGTGCTTTCATGTATAGATCTTGTGAGCTCCGTTCATGATCAAGATCTAATCTATTTGTAATCATGCATGTTGTGTTTGCGGGGATCCGATGGATATTGAGATTATTATGTTGGTTTGATTAATGGCTTTGTCTTTATGATTCTATCATGTCTGTGTTGTTTGTGATCTTGCATGCTCTCCGTTGTTAGTAGCTATCTTGGCCAAGTAGTTGCTAGTGACTCCAAGAGGGGGTATTTATGCTCGATAGTGGGTTCATGCCTCTAGTTTCCAAGGGAAGTGATAATAATCTCTTCGATTGTAGATGTGTTGTTGCTACTAGGGAGAAAACAACGGTCTCTTGTTCATGGAACATGTGGATTGTTTACCTTACACACTTTGCCTAAAGCAGTTGTCTGTTGCTTGCAACTTAATACTGGAGGGGGTTCGGATGATAACCTGAAGGTGGACTTCTAGTCATAGATGCAGTTGGATGGCGGTCTATGTATCTTGTTGTATTGCCCAATCAACCTCATAGGATATTTTTGACTAGTAATTGCATTGTTATGCCTTGCTCAGTTCCTGTTAATTGCCCTACTGTAATTTGTTTACCCTTCATGCCATGTTGTTTATCTAAGGAGAGCACCTCTAGTGAACTATGGACCCCGGTCCAATCTTTACATTTGATACATATTCCACTGTTACTTGTTTATTTGCTGCAAACCATTACCTTCCACACCATACGTTTAATCCTTTATTACAGCAAACCGGTGAGCTTGACAACCTCACTGATTTTTTGGGACAAAGTCTTGAGTTTGTGTTTTTGCAGGTCTCCGTGTTGCTTGCAACACTTGTGTGACGTTTCCTTCCTCCTTTTGGTTCGATAACCTCGGTCTCAACTGAGGGAAAACTTGTTGCTTGCTCTTCACACCTTGCGCTTGGGGTTACCAACGAAGTGCCACATCGAGCATCATCACGGATACACGGGATCTTCCCGCCTCCGCATCGTGCGCGGCGGGCCCAAACCCGAACCCGACCCATGTCGGGAGGTCACGCGGGTGCGCGTGAGTGCGCTGCGTGCACCTGCTAGAACTGGCGCCGATGCACCTCCTCCTCGCTCGGTGGTGGCGCGGGAGCTGGGGCGCCAGATCTCCCTCCGCGTCATTGTAAACCGCCGCCTCGTTCAGCCATATTTCAGCAGGAACGGTTGGCCATGGCTAGGAGGGGTGGATGGAAGGTGGTGGGCGGCGGCAGGTTTCTGCGCGTGCGGAGGTGGAGGAAAATGGATGTGATTTTCTGCATCCAGGCCTCTCCGCACCGAATATATGCGGGATGGATGGGCCTCTATGCGGGGAAACGCCAAAAATGCGCTATCTGCCTATTTTTGGTATCTGGAAAGGTCATTTTTTAGCCCCGATACCACATATCGGTTAAAAAAATTGCGGGCCGGCCGATATGCGGTATCCGCTAGAGATGCTCTTAGTATGTGGTTAAGAATTTATAGTTCTAGCATTTTTGGACTCTACCTTCTATTTTTGCTAAAATCCTTTATTTTAAGCTATATTTGGAACACTATTAGAAATATAGCAAGCTAGTAGCATAATATAGCATGTATAGCATATTAGAGCATATTCAACAAACGCGCAAAAAAGGCGCCATGAGGTAAAACCGGTTAGCACGCCGGCGCTGAAATAATTCCCTCTAATGCACGCAAGGCACGCTAATTGTAACACCCAAAAATATTAATGAGGATCAATTTCTAATTAACCAAGATTAGGGTTAACAAAAGCTTTTATTAATTAAATTTCAAATCTTAATGCTTATGTGTATGAATGCTTGCAATGCCATGTTTGATTGTTGTAAATGATGAGAAATGGTTTAAAGATCAAAACCATATCATCTAGGTCATTTCCAAATCAGATCAAAACAAAAGAAAATGAAAATATGAAGCATATGACCTAATGGTCATTTTTGCCCAAGTTAACCACTAGCTCACTTTGAGCATCTCTACCAACTAATATCAAACAGAAACTTTTCCATTTCTTTTCTCCCCTTCTTATACCTAGTGACACTAAACACAATGGAGATTTCCAACCTTGCAGAAACCAATCCAAACCCATTTGAGAGGCAATTCAAAATTGAATCTATCTTATGTATCAAGATAGCCATTTTTGGAAAACCACTCAAACCTTCACCACTTAGCAAACCATTGCACCCAGAGACTACCAAGATTAGTAGCAGAACACCCACCAAAAATCACTGGAAATTATGATGGTTTAGTTCTTGCGGCCATTAGATCGAACACCTGGTGATCACAGTACAAACTTAACCACTATACTCTGTTTTTATCAAACCTTTGATCATCTTTGTGACCTCACCAAGCTCACACGTCGTGCCCTTAACTCCCTCGATACCAGCCCGTGCAAAGAAGATCTCTCACTCGATCAAATGACCAGTGCAAAAATCGTACCCGAGCTCACCTTGCCACCCTGACTCGGACACGCCGCCACAGACCGCGCCGCCCTCGCCCACGATATCTAGTAGGTAGCCCTGACCTCACCGCCTCTGCCTGTGCACGCCTCGACCAAAGAATGCTCGAGGAGAGCCAGCACAGACTCACCCATTTATCACCAGACCATGCCGGTCGCCGCGCCGAGAAATCCCGCGTGCACACCCCGTGCCTCGCTCTCTCTTTGCATCATTACATTCGCCATGACTCCAGCAAGCTCTCAGACACGATCGTTTGACCATGCGATCGCCGTGACCACCATACTCCATGACGATTGCTGACGGTACCGCCGTAGAGCACAGACCTTCTAGAACGATTTAGACTTCACCTCGCCATGCCACTGTGCGCGTGACGATCTCCCGAAAGCACCGCGTCGACCTACACCCTTAGCCATGTCGATAGCTCACTGTAACTGCGTCACCGACGAGCCCGAGCCATGCCGTCGTGCCCCCCTCACCGCAATTAAAATAGATCCCTCCCCCAACCTCAAAACGCACACCATTCCACTCATCTCTCACCCAGGAACCTCTCTAACCCAACCCTGGAGCAAGGCGAGCACCACCTCGCCGGAATTTCGCTGAAGTCTGCCGTTGTAGAGGAAGGAAGGAGCCGATGCTAGGAGCCGCCCCAGGAGCTGCCGCGACCACCCGTCGAACCGCCATCGTTGACTCGTTCGTTCGCCCCCATCGCCTGACCTAGATGGAGCCCTGGTAAGCCCCTGACGACCCCCGACGTAGCGCTAGGGTTCTGTCTCGCGCGCGCCCTACGACAGAGATGACGACGCTCATCCATTGATCGCGCTCTAATCCTAAGGCCCAGATTAGCTGATGCCGCTTCGCGTTTGAATAGCCACTGATAGGTAGGACCAGCCCCAGAGAAGCCCACTACGCGTGCGTTGTGTAGTTGGGCTAACCCATTAGCATTCCCGCGTGTAGCCCATCGATTCAAATTTAGATTTGTCTTTTATTTGAAAAACCTCATGTTGTAGGTAACTTTAAAAATAAATTCAGGAAGATTCACAATATCAAATTGAATGAATCCAATTTTGTTTGAAAGTATATGAAAATCTCTAATTACTCCCGTTGGATTCAAACAATTCGAAACTATAGATCACCCTTGGTAAAAATAACAAGACAGTAGCTTTTAGCACTTCAAACATTTTTATAAAATCAACCATAAGTGATTTTGAGTCGATTCCAACTCTCAAAAGTCATATTGGACAAGAACTCTGAATATATAAAAATATATATACTTGCATACAGTAGTCCTGGACCAAAACTAAAGAATGACTTTATAGTCATTTATAGCCTCTAAAATATTATTAAATAGTAGTGTTAAGCTTTGTAAATTAGGTCAGCCACTTTAAATCACATTCTCAAGTATTATAATATGTGGTGATGACATGTGTCAATATGATCCCATATTTTAATTGGAGAATATTAAATCGCAAGTAACTTTTCAATGAGTAGAAATTACTTTTCTAAAAATAAGATAAATAAAATCTTATCACCCCTTTTCTTGTAATGATAGAGATGATGCTAGATCATCTAGAGTAACACCTTGTGTGTTAAGTGGAGGTAGTTAAGTATTGTTTGGTGATTGTGTATCTCGTATTTATTTATAGACGCTAGTATCAATCGGGGCTATGAGGAGGAAGAATACGAAGACGAGGAAGAGAACTTCGACCACCTTACCAACCAAGGCAAGCTAAGCTAAACCATGCAAGCCTCACTTGCAAGCCTTTGTGATACCACTTTTATTTTTGCCTATCCCAAGTTTTACTTGCAAGCTTTACCCTTTTACCTTTCTTTTTGAAAAGTTGTTCCAGTAATTAATTAATTGATGATTAGTGGAAGATTAGGAAAGGTGCCATCAAAAGCTTGGAGATTGATGTAGGTAGAAACACTAGTTTAGTACCCCTCAAATAGTGACACCATCATTGGTAGATGCTAGTGCTAATTTAATCTTGATCAATCTAGATGGGAACAAATAATTATGAAAACCTTGAAATGATGAGTCATTCTATTGAAATGTTTTGACATGTGTTATGGACACAATGAGTTGAATATGATGATGAATGAAGTATGTGACTTGACTTGGATAAAAACTGATGGTTGGGTTCGGATGCGATACCATTCCAATTTTACCGTACAACTACAATACCCGAATTTGGGTAGGGCTTGACTGGAAGTTTATGTATCTTAGTATGGGTTCCCTCGCAGAACAAGGTGAGCTAAGGCTACCTTGCGAATGTGACTGTCCACCTATGAAGTTCCCAAGATGGCAAATGGTCATGGTTGGGAGGTCAAACTCATAGGGGAGATGCCTATACTAGGGTGTGTAATTGAAAGGTTAGGATTGATTATCTGCATACCAAGTATGATAATTCAGGATTATTCCTGATGGATGTATAGAATGTTATGGTGAAAGTGTACCCCCTCTGCAGAGTGTCAAACTATTCGAATAGCCGCGTCCGCGGTTATGGACAGTTGGATGATCATATTATTCCTTTGTCAGATGTTTTCCAAAATGACTCGTGACTTGAAGGGTGACTTTGACTTGACCCCCCACAAGTTGAGGAAATGAAAGTAGGTTCCCACCTGAGTAACTTAGACAAATAAAGATAGACTTTTATTACTAGATACTTGGTGAAATAAAATTGGCTTGTGGCAAACAAACTTAGAACTTAGGATTCCTATTAGAATGGCCTTACTGCTTTGGTAATAGTTTGCAAGTACTTCAAAGTACTCATGGCTTTGTCCCTGGCTATTCCCATGGCCAGACTATGAAGGAGACTACGAGGAGGATGAACAACAGGACGCTTACGATAACTAGTGTGGCATCCCGCAAAACCACTACTAGAAAATCGCGTTGAATTTGTGCATTGCATCGTCACCATCATGCATCGTTTGCCAAAACTATTTTCGCAACACCCGTTTTGTTTTCTAAAACGCCCCAACTTTAATCAAATACCAAACCGGGTCCCCGGAATATTTTGTTTTGGCCGCTATTGGTTTGCCAACGCCTGCTTAAAACAAATAAAATTTATAATTATTTTAGCGAGGCGATGAACAGGCCATCCCGACCCGAACGATCGCCTCAGATTTTAAATCGGTCCAAAGATCCGCCTCTAAATCCTAAACTCACTAACTAATCTACCCACCCCTACCCGCCACATCACTCCCACCAATCCCCATGCGCCACATCAGCCCATCTCCTCCCCCACCCAATCCTAGCCTCCACCTAGACCCTCTCTCACCTTCCCCACCACACAACTCCCCACCCCACTCCCAAAGACACGACTAACACCACAGACACAGCCACGCCTGGCCCGCCACTGTCCCCACCCCATGGACCCGTCCACCCAGCCCCACTCAAACCCTCCGACCCCACCTCTTTCACCTCACCACCCAGTACCCCTCTCTCTCTCACTGGGCCTCACCGCCTGGCCCGCCTCCACCAAACACACCTCCCCAACCGCCTCGCACCTACCCCGACCCTACTGGGACCCGCGCCTGCCCCCTGGCGTCCCCTGCTCCTCTTCTTGCCCTCCTCTCCCACCTTCCCGCGACCTCCCTCTCCTCTGCTCTTCCTCTCTGCCGGCACCCTCACACTCTCTCCTCGCCGCCGCCTCGCCTGGCCGCCTCCGCCTCGCCCGCCCATCTCCGCCCGCCTCGCAAGCTCCCTCGCCACCGCCTCCGCCCGCCGCCCGCCGCCAGCCCCATCTCTCCAACCGCAAGCTCTCCTCGCCCGGTGAGCCGCGAGCCCCGCCGCCAGCTGCCGCGCCAGCCGCCAGACGCCGCTGCCGCTCTCCGCCGACGCCGCCGCCGCCCGCCTCGCGCTACCTCGCCCCACCTCCTGAGCACCTCCTCCGCCTCCGCCATGGCCGACCGTCCCTCCGCGAAGCTCCGTCGCGCCCGCCGTGCCTCGCGCTCGCGACGCCTGACTTGCCCGCTGCCTCCGCCGAGCCCGCCCGCCGCAGCCCTCCACCTCGGCCCGACGACCATCGCCCAGTGGCTGCGACCGCCGCTTCCGCCCGAGCTTCGCTCCACCGCGACGCCGCCGCGCCCACCTCCGCGCCGCCCCCAGTCCTCGCCGCGTCACCTCCAGCCGCGCGACCCCTCCGGCGAAGTTCCGCCCGGCGTCTCCGCCATCCTCTGCGAGTCCGCCCGCCGCCAGAGCCCACCTCCGGCCCTCACCGCTCGCCGAGGCTGCCGCCGTGAGCGCCACCCTCTCCGCGTGCCGGCCTCGCTGCGACCCCAGACGCCGCGACCCCCTCACCGTGTCTCTGCAGCACCATACCGACCGTTCAAGCGGCATGTGCTCCGCACCACGCCAGCTGAGGCCGATCCTGCATCTGCACCGGACAAGAACGCCGTCGACATCGAAACCACGGTACCCCCCAAGAGCTACCAAACGGACGCCCACGTACTCGGAGAAGGCCTCGTGACGACAAGCTCGCCTCCCGGAACCTTCAAGATCACCGTCACGGCCGACATGGTCTTCCTCGGTTCAACCTCTCTGCAAGATCTTCGATGCAAGGGGACAACAACATGGAACCCAAGATCCGACACCAAGTGTTTCCTCATGGATCGATGTCGAACCTCAAGGCCAACCGGGCGTGCCAAGTTCTTCGACCGAAACAGACGCTGACGAGTACCCGTCTCGGACGTCAAGATCACCGACGCTGAACGACAAGACATTCTTCCGCCTCGATGCCAACGACGTCGACGCCAAGTTCTGCTTTCCGCACGCCAAGACCGACCGATACGAGAACCCGACAAGAGCTTCACAACGACAAGAGCGGCAAAGAACGGCGAGTCCAAGCCCGACACCAAACCAAGTACTTCATCCCGACGCCGTGATCGACAACATGACCCGAGACCGGATGCGCCAAGACCTACCACGAGTCCGAGAACGACCCTCGAACCGGACCGAGACCACCGGACCTGTCAACCCGAACCCGGACCCCAAGATCGTCGAGAACCCTAATGTGTGAATCTCTTATCCGAGAACCCTATTTTATGATATAATAACAACTTGTCGCATATTAAATCGTCATTCCCGCATGCATAGCATTGGTTTGGGGGCCTTATGCCGATTCACCTAATAATTAAATATGGGGCCCATATGCGGGCAAATCTAGCCTTATATTGGCCTCATTTAAACATGTGTAGCGCACCGGTTCCATCTGTTGTCTTGCTAAACAACATTTAATTTGCGGGGTAATTAGATAACTTGAACAATATAATCAGTTGTCGGGACCCCGGTTCCGCTTAATCTTGACCTAATTGCATCGCACCTTGCCATGCCATACATCATACATGCATCA
This sequence comes from Avena longiglumis, assembly GCA_030063025.1. NCBI lineage: Eukaryota > Viridiplantae > Streptophyta > Magnoliopsida > Poales > Poaceae > Avena > Avena longiglumis. Next base: position 418,185,054 of record CP125978.1, on the reverse strand, counting down.
TGCCGATCTTCTGCCGAGTATTAAATATTGCACCCGGTGTTCCTTCTAGTGTTTTGCTTCTTCGCGGATAAGGCCGTTGAGTTGATGTGAGCTCACCGATCTTCGGTTGAACCCTTCGACAACGTTTTCGGCAGCATCTCCTCTTTCTACCTATCTTACTTTTATAGTCTTTATTCCCTCTGTTGATCTATTGCTATCGTGTTATGCGATGCTCTAGCTTAGACACGATATATATCCCGCAGCCTTATATTGCCTTGGACACACCCTATTACCTGTTGTTTGGTAGATAGTTGGACTTAGCGCGTCGTAGCTGCTTGCTCAAGTCTTGATGTGTGTCGTCATATGCCACGCTTCTTTGTATTGCCGCATGTTGATGTTGGAGATGGTGCTAGTTTTACTTATCGTCACTTTAAATTCTGTTTAACAACTAAAATTGAATAAGCAGGCATCGGTGGGTGATAGATAATATTTGGTTTCAACGCCCACTTGTGTCCCGTAAGACCCCGAGTACTTGATACTGTTCCTTGATTTATCGCGCTATCCACATCCGGAGGTATATGGGACCCCGAGCGAGCTTGATTCATTCTTATTTCTTGGGGCCACAAACTAGTTTGAGGTTTTATTTACGATCCTGCTTATGCCATGCTACTTTACGTATTTAAATTGTGCGAGGAGCACACTGTCTTATTTAGTTAAGCGTAATGTTTCGCGGTATCGACAAGCCAGCCACACTTCGGGTTCCCAGTCGTTTCAGCCATTGTCGCAAACCTTGAGTCCGTCTGAGCTTGCTTACTCCGTTCGGGATCTACTCAATGGGTGGCCCTCGAAATATTTCTCAATCCTGTGATTGTTCGATCGTGAAAGCCTCGTTGGGTTTTGATTTGGTTTTCGAGGTTGATCGGTGTGTTGCTATTGGTGCACCCCGGCGGGTAAAACTTTCTCAAAGCCGTGTCCACGGATATGGACGACTTGGAGCCTGATATCTCGATCATAGACAAGCATAACTAAAGTTTCTTGCTATAAATTTGACTTATAATGACTAGTAATCAGCTTCACTATAATGGAATGGCTAATTAATCCCACAATTGCTTGTTTTGTGTCGCTTGCGACCATGGTACTGACTAGTAAGTATTGCAACTACAACGAATGGCTGAATAAAAGTACCAACAAGCTGGGGTTTTGGGTTATCTCATGATAAATGTATCGACTAGTAAGTGTTGCCACTATCACGGAATGGTTAACTAAAAGTGCCCACTTGTTTACTTTATCGGGATGATTATCTAAACGACTAGTAATTGCTGCAACGATATCGAATAAATAAAGCACACCGTGTGAGTTCCTCGGTTGACTTCCTCGCTTGGTCTCGAGGAAACACCGGGATGGGTTTGGTTTTGGTGTTAGCTTGTGTTGGATCCGGATAGGTCATTCTTACCCTCTCGATAACCGCGGTTGTATCGAGTCTCTATAGGTTGTTTAGTGCATCTTCACGCTGCGCCCGCCCACCATACCTATGTAGGCGAGGACCGAATTCTAGCCTCGCCGTGTATGGCCTCGATCTTGCGCTCCTCTTTTCCTTTGCCCTTTGTCGGCACCCTTTTGTTTAAGCAGGTTTTGAGATGCGCCGTTAGCGAGGTTACCCTTCCGCTTGGCACAGGCGGGGTTATGGACGCCATTGGTTATTCTTCTGGGCTCTTAGCCCCATTTGCTTCTTGTCCGTAGTCGGACGCTCTACCGTTTTCAAGGTGATTTGGATCTTGTATATTATATTTGTATTCTTGACTCATGGAGTCGCTGTTATATATATATCTGTTCTGTGGGTCCCATCGAGGACTGTTGTGTAATGTTATTACTTCGTTTCCACCCGCACGAAAGTGCCTGGTGGGCACCTTTGAATCGTTTCTATGCGGGTTTGGCGAATTTTGCTCAAACTTGCATAGGTCCGATTCTGAGGGTGTTACAACTAGGATCATCTTCCATCGTCAGTATTGCCTGTGACCTTGAAGATGAAGCCCCGACCATGCTACTATTATTATTTACGCTGCTTTGATTGTAATCAGACCTGATCATGAGATCAACTATTTGTAAGACTATTATGGTTTGTAATGGATGATGTACTGTGCTACCAATCTGTTATGTCTTGCAAAAATGGTAATCCTGAGATTGCGATGTATGACATAACAGGCATCTGGGATTAAAAATCCGGGTGTTGACACTAATTTTTCCTAGCATGGAATTGCGGCCAATTGTACCGGATATTTAGCGGCACCATGACGATAAAGGAAAGCGGCGCCAAGTCCAACTGTCGCTCTAAAACTTCCGCGTGCCGCCGAACACTCCACCCCTTTCTTCTCTAGCGGATTCGTGATGCCTACCAGGCGAGTCTGACGTGGAAAAACGACGAGGCGCCTCTTCCCTGCAGCCTTCGTGCATCCAGGCATCTGAATTGTCACGTAGCCGTCGCCAAATCGCCGCCATGAGCTTCCTGAATCCGGAGCACCCGCAAGGTGTTTTAAGGTATGCATCGGCCGTCTGTTGAATTAGATTTTGTAGTTCGTTTGTTGAATTTGTTGCGCCTCATGGATAGATCAGCTCTTCATATGACTCATCTGATGAAGAATGGGATATTCAAGAAGAAGAAGAAGAAGAAGAAGAGATGGTAATGCTATAGGCTATGCACACAAGGAAGAGGCCGAAGCATGGTGGTTCCGTTGATGGTCGACATAAATTGTGGCGGGAGAGGATAGAAGGACACGAGAAGCTGATGCATAGCTATTTTACAGAGAATGCCACATTTCCAGAGAGCTATTTTCGTCGTCTTTTTCGGAGCTCAATAAGTACGACGGGTTCTTTGAGCAATGGAAGAATGTTGTCGGAGAACTAGGGCATAGTACAGAGCAAAAAGTCACCGCTTCTTTGCGTATGTTGGCATACGGGATACCAACTGATCTAGCTGATGACCATTTGGTGATGGGAGAGAGACAAGCTATCAAGTGTGTCAAGCTTATTTGCCGTTGCAATGGTGAAGGTGTTCGACAAGGTTTATTTGTGAGCGCCCAATGAAGCTGATACGGCAAAGCTTCTTGAGTTCAACAAGAATCGTGAATTTCCAGGTATGCTTGGTTCCATCGATTTTATGCATTGGAGTTGGAAGAATTATCCTGCCGCATGGCATGGACAGTTCAAAGACCATAAAAAGGATTCCACCATAATCCTTGAAATTGTGGCCGACTATGAAACTTAGATTTGGCATGCTTTTTTCGGATTGCCCGGTATGTTGAACGACATTAACGTTGTCCAATGGTCACCCTTAATGAGTAGAATTGCTTTGGGTGATACTCCACCGGTTCAGTTTCAAGCCAATGGGTACACATACAACTTTGGGTACTTCCTAGCCGACTTCATCTACTCAAAGTGGCAAATATTTGTGAAGCCAGTTGTGAAACCATCTGGTAAGAAACAAGTTCAATTCCACAATGCACAAGCAGCGGCAAGGAAAGATGTTGAGAGAGCATTTGAGATTTTGCAAGCCCAATTTGCTATTGTTAGAGGACCGGCTAGATTTTGGATCAAGAGGTCTTTTGGTACATCATGAATACATGTATCATCATGCATAACATGATCATCGAGGATGAGCATGGTCAAGACAATGACTACTTGCACTATGAGTTGATGGGCCAACCAGTTCGAGTGCATAGGAGAGAAGAGAGAGTTGTCAAGTTTATTGCCTCCTACAAAGCTATTTGGAAGGAGGAAACTCATCTTGACCTTCAGAATGATCTGATCGAAGAGTGGTGGACATGGAATGGGCGGCAATAATTATATCTCATTTGTAGTTGTTGTATTTCATTTATTCACAGTTTGTTGTATTAACAATAAATTTTTATTTCATACTGTTGTAATAAACTATTTATATTTGATTGTGTTTGATCTTCATAGCGCTTTCTAGTTGTTATTTTATGTTTGTGCATGGGCCAGCGCGCTAAACATTGCAGCGCCTGGTTAAACGATTCGCAAACACGCGCACTAAAACAAGAAAAACAGCGCTGTATAATTGTTTTACCGCGCACGGCGCCAGCACACGTCTGTTGGAAATGCTCTTAGTATTTGGAGGAGACCACCGCTATTCTTTTAAGACATATTTTAAACATTGGTTTCATGGCATAATCAACTATGCCGTGTGTATTAGCCCAGAAAATGTTAGTACAGATTCAACTTGCGTGTGAAGTGAAGCTGCCCAAGGTTTGCTAGAAATAACAAGAACAAAAGAGTACTGCCCTGGAAACACACTTTTGACTTTATCACTCAAGTAACTGACACTCTATTCTGAATTTGATACAGAAGGTAGATAGGCATCGCTCTGCGATGGTAGTTCTATCTAGATAACTAGGAGAGCATGGAACATGGCAGGTCATCGGATCTAAACTTTGTGCAACGAGCACAGTTTTACTTTAAGGCAACTAAGTCCCTCTTTTTCCATCGGAGTATGCGGGCTATCACATCAGGACCATGGGAAAGGAAAGGACCAAACCTAACCGGAAAGGACCAAACCTAACCATTCCGCTTTACATTACTGATTCACTGTTTTGAAAGAGCCATGACGTTGAAGTTCATCGAATCAGGGTTCTCCGCAATTCTGGCTTTGATGACTTTTGCAGCATCCTGAGAACAGATTTAAGAAGATTGCACTGTTATTATAGAAAAAAACAGATATGAAAGAAACCAAAATCCAGAAACTATAACCATTCTGAATGCAATGCATCTGGAAAGCTAGGGAAATTTTGACACCAAGCTCAATATGAATAGGATGTACCCATGTGCAGATATGATTAAACATATATTCACAAAAGAGACAACGGTGACAAACTATATGACAAAAACCAACTGGTAACAGGAACACGGATTCTGGCACTGGGCAGATATATAAAAGCACTGTTTTACATCAAAAGTAGAGAACAGAAGATGGGAACAAAACAATTGACCTGCAGCAATGTATCAGGTGATGAAGGGCCATGACATATTGGTTTCGATTTTCGTCCATCAAGCTCATAAAGTTCACCTGCCGCATGCCAAATCAGATCCAGTATTAGTTTTGCCAATAGATTACTACTACAAGTAGGATTTAGCATTTAAGTATGCAATTACAATACCTACCATCAACACAAGAGAAACATACAAAATGTTCGTTCACATCAACATTTGCCTGCACAAGGAAGACAATTATTAATATGATGAGGCACATCCCCACCTCAACGGTATGGAGGATATCACTGATATTGCCATATTTCCTATCTTCCACTATTTTGGACAAGACCTGGATCCATTATAACTTCTTTTGCAAAACTGAAGTGTCCTACTATCATAAAGTAATTGGTTATTCCTCAAAAGTGTGAGTTATTCAGTAGTGGACATATCAAGAAGAATAGAATGGGAGTTATTACATCAGTGTCACCAGCAGAAGCAGCAATTGAATGAGCACCCTCCATCTCATCATCCTCCTCGAGAAAGGCGGCACGCTAAAGATAGCAAACATGTTGTACATAAGGATAATAAAATGGGCCATTATGGAAACATCGATGAATTTCAACACTTAACATACTAACCTGAACTGGATCCATATCAGCTGTTTGTTTATAAAACCTATCAAAATAAGATCCCTCAACTGCAAAGAAGAAAGAAGAGAATAAATTCAGAACTAATAAAGCAGCTAAGTGATACGTCCGTGCTTAAGACTCTTAAATAAGTTATACACTTCAGGATAAAAGTAAGGGTAAATACAATACTAAATAGATAGACCACTGGAGCAACTCTGTAGCAACCAAAAGCATGTATCAGCATATGTGTATAATTTGCAAGAAAGATAGATCAGGGTATGACTTATTAAGTTGACCATCAACAAAAGAGCATGTGAAATAGCCATAATACGCAATACTAAGCATTTCTGTTATTTTCTTCTACATTTTCTGATTCACTCCATCCCATCAAACTTTTTGTTTATTTTAGCAAGAACTGCAAGATAGGTGATACTTTGCAAGTTTGAAGTGTATAAACCAAGTACAACTTATCTATATTAGAGTGAAGTACATCATAGGTCCATCAATTATTTCAAGGATATCGCGTGGGTCCTAGAACTCTGAAAATCGTTGTCCAAGCCCTGGAAGTGCAATTTCATCCAGGTCCAAATCTGCCCGACACCATTGACCATTACAGAACATTAATTTGGACCTGGATGACTCACCAATTGAACTTGCGGAACTTAAATGATGATTTTTAAAGTTCCAGGGCCTACTTGAGACTCTCAGAATAATTCAGGGATTTATGATGCACTTCACTCTTTATACTATGATCAAACCAAGTTGTGGCCATGTGAACAATACAGACATAGATGCTTGCTGTTTATTGTTGGGAATACTTAAGAAAAAACGGATCAATGAAAAGCATCACTCGACTGAAGTCCCCTGTCTACTAAATTACTACTAACTGACAGCTTTAGTTCTGAACCATAGAGAATAGTTTGGGACATGATAACTCAACAGTAACCCACAGATTGCAGCCCGATATTAAAGGTCATCAAAAGTCGCAATAATTACCCAGCTTGATACTTGATGCAGCATTCCCTATTGCATGAATAACACCATCTGTTCCACAAGCATTGCCAACAGTCTGTTTTGTGAAGTACACATTCTTGCTTAAATCCTACATACGAAGTCATTAGATTAGAAAGGTACGATATCTGCATAAACTAGCCTGGTAACAATTTTTCCAACAAAACAGATCTACATGTTTGAACATATGCTCAAGTAGATAACCGGTGAGCGGTAATCTACAAACTGATATTGAATTTAACATTTGCTCCAACGAAGTAAGAGATAGTTTGGATCTATCTAATTTATACTGGCACACTCAACATGCAGGATGTATTTAAGGAAATTGGAATACAGGGAAGCCCCTATAAACAAAAACAAAGGGTGAAACATGTTTGCTGAACCAGACACTGAAAAATGTAACATAGTCAGGGTATCATAAGAAGGATCGTGGTGGCATGAAATATAATTGACAGAATAAAATCTGCCATGTTTGATTTCCCCATAATGTCTTTAAGAATCATAGTGACAGATTATAATGTATACAGTCAACATATATTATGGGGCTAGAGTTAGTATGGTTGCCCTCCAAGCATTTATAGTTCAACCAGTGAAACCAGTGACAGAACTAAGCACTAAAATAAATCCATTCTAATCACTAAATAGGCCACTTATTGCATAGCACACATAATTATAGATGTCTTGATATACTTGTAGCACTTCCAAGTTCCAAGCAAAGCATGTGAAAGTGCATAAAAAGAAGTAACATGGCCATGGATAATTTGCTAGGACAAAACAATGGCAAGTTGAACTATAAACACTTTAAAAGAATCAACACTAACTACTCAAGATTCGATACTAATGTTATTGGATAAGAACATAAAAAAGTTAAGATCCAGCTTGCCCCAGAAAATGGTCATGTGACCAGATTTGCGTTTTATTAAGAGAAGAACATGGATGTGAATTATGGTGTAAAAAACTCATTACTGCAACCATGAAGAAGTGAAGTGATATCTTCTCACTGACCATGACCATGGAAAAAGTATATTGCCATGGTGTTTAGAAATAACTACTGTACGCATTCTCAAAAAAAACTACTGTATGCTATTACATCAAATCTAGTCTCTCTTTATGGAGTTCACAACTAGAGGAATTCCTGCAATACGTCATATAACAATACTACTCAGAGTGAACCATTAAAAAATTCCATAAAGTGAGCCTAGACGTTTAGTCCATTTCATGTGTACGGTTGTACATTCAACTACTAACAATTTCAAGGCAGCAACAGCAAGGACTGTGGGTAGAGTGAAAGATCCCAATTCAACAAGGCAAAAAGTTCAGAAGCAACAACTGTGTCTCGTAAGATAAACCAATATCACCAAATATTAATAATTTTTGGACCTTTTACAACAGTACAACATACAGAAAGAACCGTCATTGATGTGTCATGATGTAGTTGTATAACACGAGAGTGCACTGCAAATATCAGCACCACAAAAACCAGACTTCTATCTCAAATAGCAATGTACCTATACTAAACCCATGGATATAATTAACCAAATAACAAAAAAACATGTTTCTGCTTTCTGCGATGAAAGTCCAGGTACCAAAACAGAGACCACCTAGAAAATTGGAAAGCCGTGCTAGGGCACTGTTAATAATTCCTTCCCTACCTAGTTCAGCGCACTGTTCACCAATCTACTCCAGAAAGGATCACAAGGTAGCTGAAGCATTCAGTCGAACACAATAGATGCACTACACAGGGGGAAAAACTAAGCAGGACAACACAATCGTACCTTGCCCCCTGTAGTGGAGGTGGCAGAAGGGTCGTACTCCTCCACCTTGTCATCCTGCTCACGCCAGAAAGCAACAAACTCAACATCCACCCTCTTCACATCACACGATCGAGAGGGATCACAAGGAAATTTACCACAGAGGTGAGCGGGTAGAGGAAGATGACGGCGAGCACGGGCTGGGGCACCATGGCGAGCAACTCGTCATCGAGGCCGTAGACGTCGCAGAACTGCACCTCCCCCTCGGTGACTCCCAGTCCCCACATGAACTGCACGCATCAGCGCCACGCCACGCCGCGGCGGCGGCGCCAACTGTAAGTGAGAACGCGCTCGGAACGGAAGGAAGCGGAACCCTAGCACCGGGCGGGGCGGGGTGGAGAAGAGGGTTGGGGAGGTTGTGCTCACCTGGTTCATGACGTCGGGGTTGGCCTCGAGCGGGATCCATCGCTTCCCCATCTTCTCTAGGCGTGAGGAGGGAGGAGAAGATGGACTGGTGACTACGGGAGAGAAAGAATAGCGCAGGCGGAGCGGAGCGCCGCGTGGGGGTAAATTGGCGATGCGGTGCGACCGTGCGAGCGTTTTCTGTGCGCTGCGCGGTGAAGCCAGCGGCAGCGGGGGTCGAGGTGGCGTTCTTTCTACGCACGTCGACCATCTCCACTATGGGCTTGTTTGGTAGCCCGACTGGGGTTGGGCAGGACCATTGACGATGAAGCTGGGCCAATTGGTTATCGGCTAGGTTATGGCCCACATGAAACTCAAAATACCCCGGGCTGGACTACTGAGTACTCGGTACAACTCACGCACTCAAACAAGTACAGACAACCTATCAAAAAAAAAAACAAGTACAGACAAACTTGGAAGAAACAGATGAATCGGTAGTTATCGTGGAGTTAGACTTGGTCGAGTGCAAAACTTCGTCAAGTAGGCCACTTATTGCATACGTGTGGGGAAACGCGGGACGCGATAACTACCCCACAGCACTCGTTCACTTCTGTCACCGTCCTTCTCCTCTTTGTCTCACGTCCAATCAATCGACTTCCTCGAGAATCCTTATACATGGCTTCGCCTCCTCCATCGCCCTCCACCGTGAACGGGCCACATCCACGCGCCAAATAGCCAACCATGAAGCCGGCGGGCTTCAGAGCGCGGAGGCCAAGTTTGACCGATGGTTATTTCGAGATGTGATGACCGATGGTTTTCAAGGCATATCTTATTATGGAGCTCTCCCTACACCTGGCATAACAAAAGACATAGATTTATCCTACCCATAACTAATATCAATGGTACCGGTGGATCCTAAATCCTCGAGAATATTTCGCCTTACTGAAGTTATATTACAGTTCTCATTACACTTGTTTACTTTACTGCATTCTTTACTCTTTTGCAATCAAACATAACTCTTTCAAAATACCCTTACTTGAGATCAAGCCATCTTATAAGCATCCTATGATAGATAGTGGCGAGTGGCATAAAGACCCTAACCAAATAGTTCTTCATGGTTCGATACTCTTACATTTGAAACTAGCTATTTGTGCACTTGCAGTCATCAGTCACTCAACGGAGTGTTCATTGCATGTACGACATGGCCCTTAAGCAAGCTAAAACAGTAACAACCCAGAACAATAACATGACAGAACAATAGCAGACCGAAATATTAACAATGAATGGTCCAAATGTTAATGGGCCATTACTCGGCGGTCGTAGTGCTAAAAGTCGTAAATGGGCTACCCGCGACGGGTTTTGGTAAACAGTATTGTGCCTTCTATATGCCGAAACAGTAATAGATAGAATGGTGCATGTTGTAAATGGGTTGTATGGTGATTGGTTCTTGGAAAACACATGGCCTTTCGTAGGCCAAAACACTACCGAACCGGAATATTAATAGGCCTTAGATAGGTTGCATAGTAATATGCTCTTAAGAAACAACATAGGCCCTCTATAGGCTAAAATAAAATAGTAACGGGTCGTCTTCGTATTGGGATTCTGAGATGGTCCGGCCGACTTAATACTTAGGAGGCGTTGTCTGGGCCTGGCATCTACTACGAATATGTGAGAGTTGACGACGGTAATAGCCCATTAAAGGTGTTTTTTACGTAGCAGTTGACATGACATCAGCAATTAACGACATGGCGAAACATATCTACGACGGTACAAATTTTTATGGTTGATGGAGGGTCAGTACCACGTTTTCTGCAAACGGTTATAGATCCTTTTATGACAAGACTTTTACCACGGATGTCTATCCATAGTAGAAGACCCATTAATCAGGAAAAAAATACCGTTCTAATAGAAGAATTGACCGTGGTAGATGACACCTTTTTTTTTAAGTCACATAGTGACCGGACAGAGCCGGTGGGCTTGTGCTAACAGAGACTTCACTGAAGTATTACTCCATATTGTTTGTCTCATTACTCTAAGCATGCACACACTACTTTATCTCCCTACACACTTCTATGCACATCTCTAGTTGACGGTTGTGCCTTAACCTCTCTATTTTTTATTTGGTAAATAACGATGATAACTCCTATTTAACCTCTCTTGTCGTCATTTCTTGATCTTTCATCTTTGACAATGTTCGTCGTGATGGCGACGAGGTCGGGTTAAAGCGGGATGACCATATCACCAATAACCATATTGTTTCCTCATCCTCCCGAAGCTTGGAGCTGGAAGATGAAAGTTCCATCACGAGGATGAGGATAGGCAGTTCCATGCCATCATCGACTATCGTTTTCTGGATCCTACAAATCGAAAGGAATGTACATTGTTTTTACCTTTTTTATTTTGAGTAACTACACACATACATATGTCAAACATTGTAATTTCATATGGGTGAGCCTGATGCCTCTGTCAATGGTAGTAACGAAGATAGTATAATGCGGTGACATTGAGGCACAAAAAATGGAGATGTTGTAAAACATGAAGTATATACCTAAGTTTTATCGAATACATAGAAACATATCTACAGTACTGAATTAATACATTGTGAAAATATGTTTTATGGATGCTCTGTTGATATTGACTTTGTATTTTAGAGGTTCAAGTTGTTGTCTAAATTTATTCGAACTTAAAGATCTTGATTTTTTACTAAATTTATATGTTGTATATTGTGGGAGTATGACGGATCAATATGCATCTACTGCAGGTTGGTTCACTATGTTTATTTATTTTTGCGGTTAAAATAGGATTTATATTAAAAAGTTTGTGTTATAAGAAGTACTCACTCCGTCCAAGAATAGATGTCTTAGGTTTTTCAAATTTTAAATAAATCTATATACTAAATAGTATCTAGATTCATCTAAATTTTAACAAATTTAAAACATTTATTTTGGGACGGAGGGAGTATATGGTATAGGTCCTGAAGAACACACTCAAGTCCGGAACCAAGCCATACCATAGTACACTTATCTGTCTTGGCAGAACTTGTAAGACAATGACCAACTTTATTCTACAGTTCCGGGTTACGAAAAGATCATGGTTCACCATGTTTAAATGCTACTAAAATACAATTTTATGATACTATTTCACTTGTGAAGTAATGCCTTCTTTCTTAAATATAATACGTTTTGATAAGTTATTTTAGCCTACCAATATGACATATTTTTGAATTAAGGTACTCCCTCTGATCCATATTAGTTGACTTGGATTTATCTAGATTTCGATAAATTTAGACAATATTTAGTATATAGGTTCATCTAATTTTAACAAATCCAAGTCAAATAATATGGATCGGATACCGAAAGAAAAAAACTAATATAGTCAGAGGGAGTAATATTATCCTAGTAGTGCCGGTGGACTAAAAAGGTATACGTAGGAAATATATTTGATCGGAACTAGTAGCCGCTCCATTTCCAATTTTCGATGGAACAATGATGCTGCTACTCGAACGAAGGGTTCGCTGCACTTAGCACGGACCACCCATGACACCTGGTCCTCTCCGCTCGCCCCTGTTGACTGTTGGGAGTCGTATTGAGTACGCGGCTGCCTTTCCACTTCTCCACCGGCGATGCCGGCTGAACTGAGGACGGGATGTAAATATTACTCACTCCGATAGCAAGGTGTTCATGTTTTACGTGTTTTTAATCAACAAATTACTTAAAATATATAAAGAATATTGGAGTATAAAATTAGCATCATTCAATACGAATCTAACGATGCTAATTATATGCAATATAATCTGTATTTTGTCGTCTAACTTTTTTTTATCAAAGTTCGTCTTGAAATACACATGCACCTTATTCTTTGGAACGGAGATAGTAGGTCTTTTTTTGAAATGATCATATATGAATATCATAAGATACCAATTACATTCGGCCTCTACAACAACGCATTGTCCTAGCGGGTCATACGGATGCACACAAAAAAAATATAAAAAAGGAAAATCTCGCTACAGTGACCCATTCGTTAAAACAGCAATACTACCATCACCAAGACAGCACCAGAAGTCCAGCTTGCCCAAAAGTGACGTCTTCAAGAAGGGAACAATGCAAAACACCGTCATCGTTCGATCATAGATCTTAGGTTTCACCCTAAAAAAAGTCCGCGCTCTCAAAACAAGACCATTGCCACAACCAATTAAGGCCAGCCTCTGGGTTTTCACCCCGAAAGGTAGGACTGTGAACCTCCCATGTGCATTCGCTCCCACTTGCATGCCACATCTTCAAATCACGAGTCACCAAGCCAATTCCTCATCACCATCCAGACTCGAACCACCATTGCCAGTCCTCAGATCTCGGTCTCTATAACATTCTCCGTCAGCACCATGGAACAAGAACATGCCACATGATATTAACAGCCAATAGAGCTTCGAAGCGCACCCTCTGAACCCAAATGGCTAGAAAAAACATGGGTGCGCACGACCGAAACATTCCGATCCAGCAATCTCCATGCATGATGCGCCATGGGAGATCGTCGATGGAGCCTTCCAAAACTCGACACTCCGACCAGATCAATAAGGACAGATATCAAGTAGATCTTCGTCCTGGTGCCGGAGAACCCGGGATGAAGCGGCTCGGGCTAACCTTACATAACATCGTTCATGAGACTTGCTCCACGCTCAACATGCAACTTATATTGCATAAGTGGCTTTGCGGGTGTCTGTCTCTCCCATTATAGTATAGACCCAATTTACAACGGGCACTTGATAGTTCAAACATCAACGTTGTGGTTCTTGTTCGTAAGTTAGATCGACACTTATTGAAAGCCCCAAAGCACGTAAAATATGCAAAGAAATTAGAGGCGTCTAACTTTGTTTTGCAGGGGTGTGCTGTGATGTGATATGGCCATGATTGTGATTATATTTGATGTATGCAATGTTCCTTATTGTAAGTTGGCAACCGACAGGAGTCATATGGTTGTCTTTAATTTCTGTTAAGACCCGCGTGTCTATTCAAAGTAGTTGTAATAGTTGAAGCTGGTGGACGACAACCATGGAGCAGCGTCATTGACCTTGATGCAATGCCGGTGATGATGGAGATCATGTTCGTGCTTGAAGATGGAGATCGGAAACACAAAGAAGAAAGGCCATATCATATCACATATTATAAATTGCATGTGATGTTAATCCTTTATGCATCTTGTATTGCTTAGTTAACGACGGTAGCATTATAAGATGATCCCTCATGCACATGAATTTCAAGTTCTAAAGTGTTCACCCTTAGTAAGCACCGTTGCTAAAGCTTGTTATTTCGAAGCACCACGTGATGATCGGGTGTGTTAGATTCCGCAAGTGTATACAACATGGGCAAGCCAGATTTGCTCATGCGGAAGCTAAGGTTTGATCTTGACGAGCCTAGCATGTACATACATGGTCTCGGAACACGGATCACCGAAAGGTAAAGCATGAATCATATAGTAGATATGATAAACATGTCGATTGTTCGCCATTGAAGTTGCATCAACTCTCGTGATGATCGGTTTTGATGTGGTGGATTTGGTTCGTGTGATCACTAAAACAATGTGAGGGATATTGTTTTGAGTGGGAGTTCACCTAGATTAATTTAACTATTAATAAGAACTCAATTTGTCATAAACTTAGTCTAAACTATTGCAAATATGCTGTAGATCAATGGCGGCCCCTACCATCAATTTTAATGCGTTCCTAGAGAAAGAAAAGTTAAAAAACAATGGAAGCAACTTCGCGGATTGGTTCCGCAATTTGAGGATTGTTCTCAATGCTGGTAATTTGACCTATGTCTTTGGATGCACATTTGGTGACCACTGCGGTGATGCTACCGATGAAGTAAAGAATGTTTACCTCGCTCAGAAGACTTAGTACTCCACAGTTTAGTGTGCTATCTTGTATGGTTTAGAATCGGAGTTTCAGAAAAGGTTTGAGAATTTAGACCCACGTGATATTGTCCGTGAACTCAAATTGATCTTTGAGACTCACGCGGCAGTTGAGAGCTATGAGGCTTCTGAAAAGTTCTTTAACTGCAAGATGGAAGAGGGCAGCTCCGTCAGTGAGCATGTGCTTAAGATGTCTGGGCACGCAAACAAACTTCAAAGCTTGGGTATAGTGATTCCTAATGCTTTGGGGATTTACCGTGTCCTTCAATCACTACCACCAAGTTACAAGAACTTTGTGATGAACTACAATATGCAAAGCATGAACAAGCAGTTGCCAGAACTCTTCTCCATGTTAAAATCTGCAGAAGTGGAGATCAAGAAAGAGCACCAAGTGTTGATGGTCAATAAGACTACCAAATTCAAGAAATGCAAGTCTCAAGAAATGCAAGGATGGTAAGAAAGTTATGGCACTTCAAGAAGACCAAGGACCGACCTAAGCGTCTGATATACAAGTGCTTTTTAGCAAGGAGAAGGTCATTTGGGCGGAATTGCCCAAAGTACTTGGCGGATTTGAAGAAAGGCAACATCAAGAAGAAAGGTATATCCGATATACATGTTATTGATGTGTATCTCACTAGTACTCTTAGTAGTGCACAGGTATTTGATCTTTGGTTCGGTTGCTCACATTTGTAACTTTCGCAGTTTGTAGAATAAACGGAAGCTAGCGAAGAACGAGGTGACGATGCGCGTGGGAAACGGATCAAAGGTTGATGTGATCGCGGTCGGCACGCTACCTCTTCATATACCATTGGGATTAGTTTTATACTTAAATAATTGTTATTTGGTGCCTGCGTTAAGCATGAACATTATATCGGGATCTTGTTTATTGCGAGACGGTTACTTGTTTAAGTCCGAGAATAATGGTTGTTCGATTTATATGAGTAATATGTTTTATGCACATGCACCTTTGATAGATGGTCTATTCTTATTGAATCTTGATAGTGGAAATACACATATTAATAACATTGAAGCTAAACGTTTGAAATCGAGTGATAACTCGACCTATATGTGGCACTGTCGTCTTGGTCACATTGGAGTGAAGCGTATGAAGAAACTCCATTCCGATGGACTTCTTTAATCACTTGATTTCGAATCGCTTGAAAGATGCGAAGCATGTCTGATGGGTAAAATGACTAAGACTCCATTTTCTGGTATGATGGAGCGAGCTACGGACTTATTGGAAATCATACATACCGATGTTTGTGGTCCAATGAGTGTATCATCGCCCGGTGGTTATCGTTATGTTCTTACCTTCACGGATGACTTGAGTAGATATGGGTATATCTATTTCATGAAACATAAGTCCGAAACTTTTGAGAAGTTTAAGGAATTTCAAAGTGAGGTGGAGAATCAACGTAACAAGAAGATTAAATTTCTACGTTCTGATCGTGGAGGTGGATATCTAAGTTACGAGTTTGGCGAGCATTTGAAGAAATGCGGAATACTTTCACAATTGACACCGCCGGGAACACCACAGCGTAATGGTGTGTCCGAATGTCGTAATCTAACTCTCTTAGATATGGTTCGTTCTATGACGTCACTTACAGATTTACCGCTATCATTTTGGGGTTATGCATTAGAAACAGCCGCATTCACTTTAAATAGGGCACCATCTAAATCCGTTGAAATGACACCGTATGAATTATGGTTTGGGAAGAAACCTAAATTGTCGTTCCTTAAAGTTTGGGGTTGCGAAGCCTATGTAAAGAAGTTACAGCCGGACAAGCTTGAACCCAAAGCGGAAAAATGTGTCTTCATAGGATACCCAAAGGAACTATTGGGTATACCTTCTATCATAGATCCGAAGGCAAAATCTTCGTTGCCAAGAATGGATCCTTTCTAGAGAAGGAATTTCTCGAAGAAGTGATTTGGAAGGAAAGTAGAACTTGACGAGGTTGTCGAACCTTCTCTCGAACTTGCGAGTAGCGCAGCACCGGAAGAAGTTCCTGTGGAGCCTGCACCAATAAGAGAGGAAGCTAATGATGATGATCATGAAACTTCGTTTGTAGTTTCTACAGAACCTCGCAGGTCAACGAGAACTCGTACCACTCCTGATTGGTATGATCCCGTTATGAGTGTCATGTTGGTGGACAACACCGATGACCCTGCGACATATGAGGAAGCGATGATGAGCCCAGATTCCAATAAATGGCAAGAAGCCATGAAATCCGAGATTGGATCCATGTACGAAAACCAAGTATGGACTTTGGTGGACTTACCGGATGGTCGGAAGGGTGTCGAGAACAAATGGATTTTCAAGAAGAAAAGCAGATCTTGATGGTAATGTTCACATCTATAAAGCTCGACTTGTCGCAAAAGGGTTTCGACAAATTCAAGGAGTTGACTACGATGAGACTTTCTCACCATGAAGCTAAAGTCTGTGAGGATTATGTTAGCAATCGCTGCATATTATGATTATGAGATATGGCAGATGGATGTCAAAACAGCGTTCCTCAATGGAGACATTGATGAAGAGTTGTATATGATGCAACCCAAAGGTTTTGTCGATCCTAAAGATGCTAACAAGGTATGCAAACTTCAACGGTCCATATATGGATTGAAGCAATCATCCCGAAGTTGGAATCAACGTTTTGATAAGGTAATCAAAAGTTTTGGTTTTATACAAACTTATGGAGAAGCTTGTATTTACAAGAAAGTGAGTGGGAGCTCTGTAGCATTCTTAATACTATATGTAGATGACATATTGTTGATTGGGAATGATGTAGACCTTCTTAATAGTGTCAAGGAATATTTGAATAATAGTTTTTCAATGAAAGATCTTGGCGAAGCAGCTTACATATTAGGCATAAAGATTTATAGAGATAGATCAAGACGCCTAATATCATTGTCTCAAAGTACATATTTGGACAAAGTTCTAAAGAGGATTGGAATGGCAGATGGCAAGCAAGGGATTTTTCCCATGTTGCTCGAAACTACCTTGAGTAAAACTCAAAGTCCAACAACGGCAGAAGATAGAGAGAGGATGAGTAAGACTCTCTATGCCTCAGCCATAGGATCTCTAATGTATGCCATGCTATGTACAAGACCTGACATTGCATATGTTGTTAGTTTGACTAGCAGATATCAAAGTGATCCAGGAGTGGATCATTGGACATGATCAAAAACATCCTTAAGTACTTGAGAAGAACTAAGGATATGGTTCTTTCTTATGGAGGTGATGAACAACTCGTTGTTAATGGTTACACCGATGCTAGTTGGAACACCGATCTGGATGATTCTAAATCACAATCTGGATACATATTTACTTTGAATGGTGCAGCAGTTAGCTGGAGGAGTGCAAAGCAAATTGTTGTGGCGAGATCTTCAACTGAATCAGAATACATGGTTGCTTCGGAGGCTTTACAAGAAGTGATATGGATGAAAGAGTTCATTACAGAGCTTGGTGTGGTTCCAAGTGGCGAGATCTTCAACGCTATTCGAGAACATGTCCAAGATGGTGACATAAAGATTTTCAAAGTACACACAAATCTGAATGTGGCGGATCCGTTGACTAAACCTCTCCCGAGCGCAAAACATGACCAACACCAAACTGGATGGGTGTTCGGTATATTACCATGTAATCTAGATTGGTTGACTCTAGTGCAAGTGGGAGACTGTTGGAGATATGCCCTAGAGGCAATAATAAATATAGTTATTATTATATCTTTGTGTTTATGATAAATGTTTATATTCATGCTATAATAGTATTAACAAGGAAACATTAATACTTGTGTGATTTGTAAACTTAAATTGAAGTCCCTAGTAAAGCCTCTTCATAATACTAGCTTGTTGGTTTATAAATGATTGTGGTTTCCCTATCATGAACATTGAGATGTTATTAACAACAAGATCATATCGTTAGGAGAATGGTATGATGGACATACTCCTATAGATAAGCGTAGCATAAAGATCAAGTCATTTTAATAGTTCAATTGCTATATGCTTTTTGATACATAGTAACCTAATTCCTTCGACCATGATATCATGCTTATCACCATCACCGGAAGGATACTTTGATGACATCAAACACCACACCATAACTGGGTGGCTATAAAGGTGGCATTGAGTGTTCGGAAAGTATTGGTTGAGACACATGGATCAAGAGTGGGATTTGTCCATCCATATGACGGATAGATATACTCTGGGCCCTCTCGGTGGAATGTCATCAATTGGCTTGCAAGTATGTGGTAGCTCACAAGGGATCACATGTCAGGGAACGAAAAGGTACTTATCGATGTGAGGTTGAACTAGGTATGCGAGAGATACCGATCAAAACCTCGGATAAGTAAACTATCGTGAGACAAAGGGAAATTGGTATCGTATGTAAGTGGTTCATTCAATCAAAGTAATTGTAGAAATATGTAGAGCCATATGAATTTCCAGATTCCTCTATTGGTTATTGTTGAGAAGTGTCTCGATCATGTCGCATAATTCACGAACCATAGGGAGACACACTTAAGGATTCGATGTTGTTGAGTAGTTATGGAATGATGAGTAAGAGACCGAATGTTGTTGAGTCTCGGATGGGATCCGGATATCACGAGGAGATCCGGAATGGTCAGGAGAATAATATTCATATAAGGAAAGTCTGTTTCGGGGTTGGAGAATGGTTAGGTGTTTTTCATCGGGAATGTTCTAGAAGGTTCGGAATGTCGGCACTCGGAGGAAGGGTACATGAATGTGTCATAACAAGTTGAAATGGTTGCATCATGTACTAGGTGTCATCGCTGAACAAAATAAAGGGTTAAATCAAATCCTAGTTTGAAAATTCAAACGCCAATTTGAAAAGTCAAACGACTATTTTGTTTGGTGGAGGGAGAGTAGGAAACCTACTTGGGGAGGAAGTCCCTCTCCCTCCACCGCCGGCCTTGGAAGCCGAGTTGGGGAGGGACTCCCCTCCCCTTGGTGCGCCCCCTCCACCTATATAAGGAGGGGCAGGGTTGCCCCTCCAAGATACACACCTTGCCCCTCTAAACCTAAACCCTAGCCGCCGGCCTCCACCATTGTCGCCGCCGCCTCCTAGGGTTTGCCAAGTCGCCGAGTTGGGGCTTCCCTCTTGCCCTAGCCGCCGGCCTTGCTCCCTCTCCTTGGCGCGTCTAAACCCTAGATCATTGAGGCTCTCTCATAGTCCACCATACTCGCTCCGGCTTAAGGCGAAGCCCTGCGAGATCTCCCCTCTACTTCCGGTACCATGCCGTCGTGCTGCCGGAATCGCGAGGAGAGTGCTGCAACCTCCATTTTCTGGAACAAGGAGAGGAAGGTCTTCGTCAGTACCGAGCGTGTGACCGATTGGAAGCGCCTTCTGCAGCCTTGGCCGGAAGGATCGTCTACGCGATCTTGAGATCGGCAAGAGTACGACTACATCACCCACGAGAATCCGCTCTCGTTAAACACTTTGGAATCTTCGAGGTGAGTTATTCTATCGACTCGTTGCTACAGTCTAGTAGATAGATCTTGGCTTGTTTGTTTGTATGCGGTAGAAAATTTTTGTTTTCCATGCTACGAACCCCTACAGCATCGTCATCCACGACAACGCGGAGCAGACCCGACATGACGTAGAGCGCAACCAAGGACATAAGAGCAGGTCATGCCATGACCCTCCGCGTCCGACAAGCAACCGCGACAAGTGTGAGGCGTCGCAGGAGGGTAGCAGCAAGAAGGCTAACCCACTGCCACCTCCGCCTCCGTCGCCACCCAGCAGCCACCATGGCGGAGGAGGCCCGTGTCGTTCACGCAACCCATCCCCTGATGTCAAGTTGGAAAGGGGCACATTGCTCCAACATAAGTTGAAGCGCTTGCAGGACAATCACCATCTAGACTTGAACCAGATGATTCAGTTGGTCAGTGAGTTCGCGGCTGCCGACGATGATGCTCGTGGCTCTCTGCCGGCAACGGCCGTTCCAACTCAAGCTCGGAGGAACAGCAGCACCTAGTGGAAGACCGCACTAGAATAAAAGCAAACCCCCGACATGGTCGCTATGACTTTTGCAGGACGAGGTGATGGCGGACAGCGTGGCCGAGGATGAGGAGCAGGTCGTGGGCAGTAGCGAGGAAGTGAAACTACCTCGACAGCGCTCCGCGTTCCCCAAACCTACGAGGAGTACCGCGATATGCCATGCCTCGTACACCTTGACGCCAACGGCAAGGCCACCCACACCAATCACCACTACAAGTTCGTCAACAACCTCAAGGAGGACCCGGAGTCCGGCTACAAGAGAAGTCGGAAGAACAGACCTTGAGGCAAGGGGAAGAAGAAGGAGGAGGAGTCCAAGGATTCAAGTGACATAGACGAGGAATTTGACCCCAAGCACGCCGCCAAGAGCGACGGCAAAGGCAAGAACCCCTTCGAGAAGAAGAAGGAATTTTTCCACACTTTCCTTGGCACCCCCACCGTCCGACAATAGAAGACCTCCATGAGGATACTGATGGCCACTCTACCCCCAGTTCCCCAGTTCCCCCGCTGGTCGGAGATTCCAATTACTTGGGACAGGAAGGATCACCCAGACCTCATCCCTACGGAGAACCAATACGCCATGGTAATCAACCCCCTGATTGATGGCAATGAGTTCACCAAATGTATGGTGGATAGTGGAAGCAGCATCAACATCATGTACCTGGATACACTGCAGAAGATGAACTTGACGGAGGCAAACCTAAGGCGGACCAACACCATCTTCCACTCCATAGTTCCTGGTCGGGAGGCTCGGTCCCTTGGGTGCATCACACTTCAGGTCGCTTTTGGTGATGTTAATATTACCGCCAAGAATGCATGACCTTTGAGGTGGTCCCCTTCAAGAGCGTGTACCACGTCATATTTGGCCGTGACATATTCCACACCTTCATGGCCAAGCCATGCTTCGTCTACAACAAACTCAAGATACCCGGACCAAACGGTGTCATCACCGTATCCGGAAGCTTTACCAAAGCAAGGGAATGCAAGATTGGAGAAGAAGTCTACGCAGAAGCTGTCCTCTACAACAAAGAATTCAAGGAGATCCAGAGCAAGGTCGATGCCTCGGAGATGCCCGCGTCAAAGAAACAGATTTCTGACTCCGCCCCAGCATTCAAGGCTGCCATCGAGACCAAGACGGTGGAACTTGTGGTAGGCGATGCCTCCAAGACCACCGCCATTGGGACGAACCTGGACTCTAAATAGGAAAGCGTGCTCATCGAGTTCCTCCGTGAGAATAGGGACATATTTTCCTGGCAACCTACCGACATGAAAGGTGTACCTAGGGAACTTGCCGAGCATAGCTTGAACATTGATCCAAAATGTAAACCAGTGAAACAACCTCTATGACGCTTTGGAGATGAGAAGAGACGCGTCATAGGCAAAGAGATAGCTAGGTTACTTAAGGCTAGTTTTATCCGAGAAGTCCTTCACACCCAATGGGTGGACAATCCTGTACTTGTCCCCAAAAAGGGAACCAAAGAATTAAGGATGTGCATTGATTACACCGGCTTGAACAAGGCATGTCCCAAAGATCCGTTTGCTTTGCCTCGCATTGACCAATTCATTGACTCGACGACTGGCTCGGAGCTTTTGTATTTTCTCGATGCATACTCAGGATACCACCAAATCAAGATGAGGAAGTCGGACCAATTGGTCACTTCGTTCACTACACCCTAGGGCATGTTTTGCTATGTCATGATGCCCTTTGGGCTGAAAAACACAGGTGCTACGTACCAGCGGACAATAAAACGTTGCCTACACGATCAAATTGGTCGGAACATTCATGCCTATGTGGACGATATAGCGGTGATGTCTAAAAAGTCAAACGACTTAATCTCCGACTTAAAATAAACATTTGATAATCTCTAGAAATACAATATGATGCTTAACCCTAAGAAGTGCGTCTTCGGGGTTCCAGCCGGCAAATTGTTGGGCTTCATCGTTTCCCAGCGCGGAATCGAGGTCAACCCGGAGAAAATCAAGGCCATCTTAAACATAAACCGTTTGACATGCCTAAAGGACATACAATGGCTAATAGTTTGTGTTGCAGCAGTTAGTCGGTTCGTCAGCCAACTTGGAGAGAAGGCTCTGCCGCTGTACAAGTTGTTGAAGAAGGCGGACAAATTCACATGGATGGATGAAGTAGATGCAGCATTGAGGCAGATCAAGGAGATACTTTCCTCAGTGCCTATCCTTGCAGCACACGAACCTGGAGATCCCATGTTAATTTACATGGCGACCACCAACCGGGTAATCAGCATCGTCGCCGTGGTAGAGCGGAGGGAACCAGGGCATGAGTACGGAGTTCAACGACCAGTTTACTATGTGGCGAGGTCTTGGCGAGTCCAAGCGGCGTTACCGCTACCAAAAGATAGCTTATGGAGTATTCCTTGCTTCTCGGAAGCTGAGGCACTATTTCTAGGAGCATCCTATCACAGTGGTGAGCAATACTCCACTGTCCGACATCATCAACAACAGCGACACTACAGGAAGAGTCGCGAAGTGGGGCATTGAACTTGCCGCCTTCGAGATCACCTACAAACGACGTGACGCTATCAAGTCACAAGCCTTGGTGGATTTTATCGCAGATTGGACGGAGATGCTAGATGTTACCCCAATGTCGGAGCTAGAATACTGGGTGATGCACTTTGACGGATCAAAGCTACTCAACGGCTTGGGGGCTGGTGTATTACAGTCACCAACTTGGGAAAGCTACACTATGTTCTGAGGTCCACTTGAGGCTCGAACAACATGGCGGTATGAAGCACTCATTCACGGATTACATAGCCAAGGATATTGGCATCAAGCGCATAGTTTGTTGTGGAGATTCCGACTTGGTTGCCCAGGTGGTCGGCACAGAACAGCGAAACCCTATGATGGCGGCATATCGAGGCGAAGTGGGCCGAGATAGCCAAGACCTTATTGACTCTGAGGCTAAGTATGTACCTAGGGAGCAAAACGAGGCGGCTGATCTACTGTCTAAGCTTGGATCATGGCGCAAACGAAATCCGCCTGGCGTTTTCCTGGAGCATCTACGGACACCATCCGTGAAGGGAGCGGACATCAACAACCCGGACAGAGTTGACTCTTTTGTTCACATGGTGGCAAAGGTCCCTCCGGATTGGACAAAACCGTTCATGGAGTATCTCGAACACAGAACTTTGCCCGACGACGAGGTCGAAAGACGGCAAATAGTACGTTGAGCAAAGGGCTATACCATAATCAATGGACAACTCTACAAAAGAAGCACTACTGGTGTATATCTTAAGTGTGTTTCCTAGCAAGAAGGTATTGAAATCCTACGTGAAATCCATCTCGGAGATTGCGGGCATCACGCCACTCCCCGGTCGTTGGTCGCTAAAGCTTTCCGGCAAGGATTCTCTTGGGCTGGCAGGCGGTGACCACAACTGGTTGAGACATGCATGGGATGCCAGTACTATGACAGACAACCACATGTTCCTGCTGAAGAATTGGGAACAATACGAATAACTTGGCCGTTTGCAGTTTGGGGGCTGGACATGGTTGGTCTGTTGCAGACGACACCATGTGGGTTTACGCATCTTCTAGTAGCAGTTGAGAAATTCACCAAATGGATAGAAGCTAAACCAATTAGAAATCTCGATGGGGCAACTGCCCTTAGGTTTGTCCGGGATCTAGTGGTGAGATTTGGTCTCCCACAAAGCATAATTACCGACAACGGCAGCAACTTGTCACTCGGAGAAAGTGGAGGCTTATTGTTGGGACAAGGGCATCCGACTTGACCTTGCATCATGGCACATCCACGGTCAATGGTCGAGTTGGCGAGACAATGGATTAATTCTCTGATGAATCAAGCCACGTCTTGAAGCACCGCTACATAAGCGGTTGGAGCACAGGCGGAATAATTGCCATCTCTTTGTGGAGTTCTGAACTACACCCAGATCCACCAGCTACACCCCTTACTTCATGGTATATGGAGCAGAAGCCATCCTGCCTTCCGACATCCTTCACGATGCACCAAGAGTTGCCGCTTACGATAAAGATGACGCTGAAGAATCTAGACGCCTAGATGTGGACCTTCTCGAGGAGGAGCGCGTATTGGCATGCCAAAGATCTTCCATCTACTAGCAGAATCTATGCAGCTACCATAGTCGTCGCGTTTGGCATCGCTCGTTTAAAGAGGGGGATCTGGTGCTCCGACTTAAGCAGAATAAGTCACACAAATTATCCCCGCCATGGGAAGGACCATTCATCATAAGCAAAGCACTGCTCAATGGGTCTTACTACCTCGTTGACAATCGTGAAATGAAGGATAGACCCAACAAGGATCATAAGCGTAAGTGACATGACCCGAATGATGACTACCCGGAGCTTGATCGGCCATGGAACATAGCACAGCTACGTCCTTTCTACACTTAGAATTTTTTATCTATTGTGTACCTCTTATATGATCAATGAAATAAAGCTCTCTGGTTCACTCATATTTTCGAGTCTTTTACCTCCTTTAGTGTTCATTATCATATAAAATATTTATGCGCAAGTATTGCAATTACGCTTGTGAAAATTCCGCCTACGGGCATTAGCTTAAGTTTTCTGGTCTACATGTTCTTTGTCGTTTTTATGTGGATTCTGGAGTAGTGACTTTTGGAACTTATTGTCGGCGATTTTGTGCTTAGGTTATTGACGGTGCCATTGGGCATCATCGCGTGAGCGCATAGTTCCAACAACGAGTCTTTCGACTCATGAAAAGTCAAGCATAAAAACCAAAGTAATGGATAAGCCAACACTTGCTTAAAAAAATATATACATGCTGGAACTAGTTCTTGAGTAGCAGGAAATAACAACCATTGTTTTCCACCTTAAGTTAACAACTAGTTTTTTCCGCATACAAATCCCAGAGGAAACAAATATTACATATTGTTTTTCATTCCTCTGGCGCAGGCGACTTGGATGAAGCATCATCATTAGCAGGAGAGTCATCCTCCTCGAAGTCGGCGGTGTTGAGGGGCTAAGAGGAGCTTTGGCTGCCGCCGTCAATGGTTTTCATGGGCACGAAGACATTAGAGTCGACCAACTCGGCGACTCTGGTGTCAAAACCCGTGAGCGACGCCAAGATAGCTTCGTGATCTATATTTTGGCCTTCGTCGTCCACGTCGGGGATACCGGAGGTCACCGTGTCAATGTCGGAATTTTCGTAGTGCGCCTTGACCATTGACAGCGCCATCCTCGCGTCGGCCCGGGTACATGAAGCTTTCCAGCTTACGATACGCTGGGGGGCTCGGCGCAAGATCTCCGAGAACTTCGCCACAGAATCCACCGCTTTGATGTTAATCTGGAGGGGCTTGGCTATCTCTTTGGTCTTCTTGATGGCGGTATAAATAAAGTTGCCGACAAGGACCATGCATTCTTTTGGAGGAGGAGGCGACTGGGTTAACCCAATAGGAGCTGCAAATTTCCAACAAAGGAACGCATGAGTTCAACAACACAAAAAGTTCAGAGTATCTAGCTTACATAAGTACAAGGCGGAGAATCACTTACTAAAGATGCTAATCTCGGCCTGCTGGAGAGTTTCTGCGAGAGAATCCCGTTCTTGTCGGAGGATCTTATATGCGTCAAGATTGCGCTGATTCTGCTCATCGGCAGCTTTCTTCTGCTCTTTCAGCATCACGATCTCCTCCTTCAAATGGTGCATCTCTTCATTGGCGGACTCCTGCAAGACTTCCATGGAGTCTTCATGCATCTTCAGCATATCCTTTCTCTCCTGCTTAAGGATTTTGTTTTCGCTATCCAGCTGCTAAATATGCTTGGATTGCTCAACAATATCCTTAGCCTTGGAAATAAACTTCGCAAGTTGTAGAAAGAAACGATTACGATAAGTACTCGAAGAATGTTGGCACAAGACCAAGTCGAATCTGAAAAGAAAGGAAAAACAGACGCTTGCTCTTGGTGTTTTGTTCCTTCAATAAGGCAGTTTTACCCTTTTCAGCTTCCAAATCCGCACGCATCTTCTGGTACTTCTTGTTGGCCACACCTCTCCAAGCATTCTCGTTCAGTGGAAAGAAAATTTAACGTTGTTTAGTCTACTTGGAGCATCTAGCCGGATAGCTATCCACCTAGAGGCTTGGGGGCTACAGTAAGAGTTTTTAACTTAGCAATATGCTTGGTCTTTCTTTAAGCATCTAGTCAGAACTAATTCAGTTTTCAACTAGAAGCTTGGGGGCTACAGCATAAAGTTTTTAACTCAGTTATATGCTTAGTCTTTCTTTAAGCATCTAGTCGAAACTAATTCAGTTACAACTAGAAGCTTGGGGGCTACAGTATCGAAATTTACAAACACTGCGTATGCTACTCTGAAAGCATCTAGTTGGAATAATTCATTCAAACTATATGCTTGGGGACTACAGTGAGAAGTTTTCTAGATTAGTCACTCTTAGAGCATTTAGATGCAAAGACCTATGGTTTTCCGTCTAAATCCTCGGGGGCTACAGTGGGATACTCATATGAAATGCAAAAGGCAAATAAAACTTGAGGTTGGTAGCGCTCTCAGCAAGCAACTTTCCAAAAGAAAGGTTGTTTCCTTGCAAGATTTCTGCTTGCCGGAGAAGCTCCTCAAGACCGCATGTTGGAGATGTCGATGCCGCACCAGGAACCAAAGCGGAGATACTCGGCATAAGTGCCGGGTAGACTATCTCCGGGAACTCTACGTTTTCCTGGGTGCGAAGACGCCACCTTTGGCAGATGTACCACTCTCCATCACCGCCTTACCGCTACTGATGGCATCTTTAGCCGGAGCTTCAGCCATTTGGGTTGCGGCACTTTCTTGTGTTGCCTGTTCGCCAACAATGGCAAGCTCCGCGGAGGCACCTAAGTCCACTTCCATGGTGGAAGGGCCAGATGCATCTTTGTCCTGTGAGCTTGTCGGAGCAGGCATGGGCTGGACGCTGGGTGTAACAGGTGCGATGGCGGGAGATGTGTGGGGAGACATGTCATGATGAAACATATCCTTGATGTTTCTAGAAGCCCCCAAAGTTTTGGAGGTCTTCTTCAAACTAGTAGTGGCCTTCTTCCTGAAACATGCAAAAAGTATAAGTACGGGAATAATACAAGCAATGGACAATGTCGGAGAGAAATAAGCTTACACAAGAGGGGGTGCTTTGGCAAAGGGGATCCCGGTAACCTTTCTTTTCTCCGCCTCTAGTGCGGCGGTAGTCTTATTGGAGGCTCCACCCTCCGTCTTCTTCTTCTTGCCTCCGTCGACAGCATCAGAGGTGGAGCTCTTCCGCTTTCGTGCCAATGGGACATCGTTGTCAGACACGACAGTGACTTCCTTAATCTTTGGGTCATAGATTTGGACAGCCATGCTATCCTCCTCTAGACTGCTGAGCTGTTAAGTGAAAACCCAAAGTGTTAGATGAGATGGCAATGGCTAGACGGAAGAACAGGAGTATATGTCCTACACGGAAAATAAACAGGTACCTTTGGGAACTTGCCCTCCTCGAACATGTCGTGGGTGATGGTGAATCCACGCTTCCTATCCTTCACCTTGACGATGTCCTTGAGGCGGAGCTTGACGGAGTCACTGGAGAAGTTGTCCTCGGAGATGCGGAGGCTATCCTTCCTCTCCTTGGTATACTCATGCATCAACTTCGAGCGGTGCTGCAGAGGCTGGATCCGTCTGATGAACCAGCACATGGCAAGGTCCAATCCGGCTAGACCCGTCTCTACGAACCACTCTATCCGCCTTATAGCGCGGGAAGCGTCGATGTCGGAGGGAAGGGAGGCCTGGGATCTCCATGTCGAGGCTTCGTCGGCAGCTCCATCGACAAAATCCGGATACGTTGCTTCTCGGCCGGCCAGAGGGATATCTGGGCCGTAGAAGTACGTATGTTGCCAGTTCTTACAAGACTCATGGCCGATGATGTCGGGGAACCGCCGGCCAGGACGGATATTAAAACTAATCGTGCCATAGTTCTTGAGCTCGTCCTTGCCGGATCCGGCTTCCCTCTTGACGGTGAAGAAATAAATAAAGAGATCTAGCCTAGGCCTAATCCCTAAGTAACCCTCACAAAGCACCGCATAGTTGCTGAGCGCGAGGATGCTATTGGGGGAGAGGTTCTGGGGATGTACTCGGTAATGGTTGAGGACAGCTAGGAAGAAATTGGAGATGGGAAGCATGGCGTGCAGTTGGGCTTTGAGGTACACCTTCTCTCGGCTTGGGAGAAGGGTGACCTCCTGTCGGCGCCGCCTTGAGCGATCCCCTCCGTCGCAGGGAGGTAGCCCTCGATGAGCAGCTCCTTGATGTCGCGGTCCGTGATGTTCGAACCGCGCTAGTCCCCTTTATAGGAGTCATTTTCCCCCTCTAGCAGCTCCAGCGCCGGTGGATTGTGGTCGTTGCCGGTGGATTCGACCACCGCGGACTTGGGGATCACCAGGCCCTCTGGGGGCATGAGGATGGTGCTCGCCGGCTTTGCCGCGACATCGCCTGACGCTGCCATGGAGGGGGCAGAGCTGCTGCTAGCCATTGGGGAGATTGACATGGTGATTGCGAAGGTTGAAGGGCTAGGGTTTTTCACGGAACACGCGGAGAGCTCGAGGAGGCGCTCGCTGGAGGAAGAAGACGACGCAGGAGGAGAATGAGGTGAAAAGTAAAAATTCCACCGCTGTTACAATTTATAACCTCTGGCGTCAAGATTCGTGCAAGAGATCGAATGGTTAACGCGTGGACGACATGTGCGGGAGCGTGCGCGGAAATTTCGCCATGTTACCAACCGTCACCGCCAATGGTTCGTATCGCTCGCACGGGAAAAATG
The DNA here is from genome assembly GCA_030063025.1 of Avena longiglumis. NCBI lineage: Eukaryota > Viridiplantae > Streptophyta > Magnoliopsida > Poales > Poaceae > Avena > Avena longiglumis. The sequence continues at coordinate 418,155,593 of CP125978.1, read as the reverse complement.
GACATGATTGTGTTCTCTGCATGTGTGAGTTACGAGGCGTTGCTGACCTACATCTACGTCGCCCTAGATATGATTGGCAGATGAACCATCACATCGGAAGATTCCGGCATGGACAGATCCAGTCCGGCTACAGAAGAGTACGATAGAAGATTCAGCAATTCTCTGACTTAAAAATTGAAGACGGGGAAAACCTTGCAGGGTTCTTTGGGAGGACTACAAGATATTGCTTGACGATTTGCCAACATTCATCTAGACGGAGCATTCACCCTGAAGAGGCAAGACAGCGCAAGATCTCGGAGTTCTCCGGGGGGTACTGTTGGGGATATGCTATATGGGTATCCTCATAGCATGAATCCTATCCGGATAACCCGGGTGGACCACAGTTGGTAGCATGGCCCATGGCTGCTTGGGCGTCGATTAGATGGATCGGAAGGGAGGCCCATGCGGATAAAGGAAGGCTACGGAGGAGTCACCGGCGTGCACAGAGCCTTGGATTGCAAGACACGCTAGACTAGTTATGGCGGTGTAGGACTCGTAACTGTCCGGCTAGGACTTTTCCCTGTAACCCTAGGACACAGGGACTATATAAGTCAAGTCGGGCCTATGGGCCTTTAGGGCACAATCTCAGACAACCTAGTGTCGTCTACGACGCACCTCGCACAGCGAACCAATCCCTGTAACTCGGCGTATTTCCATTATTGTGATTTAGAGCAGGAGTAGGATTCCGCCACCGTCGTGGGATCTGAACATGGGTAAGTTGTGTTACCTCGTACCCGTCAACCGTCCGCCTTTCCCCACGTCTCTAAACATGCACTGTGAGGACCCCTCCATGGCGTACTCGTCGGCAATACCACGACACACCTCTCTAGCAATAGTATTCAATTTATCAAATTGTGCCCATAAGTGTTTCCCTTTTTGTCACAAATGGTGTTCCTTATAACAATACTTTTTTCCATGAACCCACCTTGCCAATAAGAACTAGTTTCAAAGTAACCATCCATTGATATAAAGCATGACCAAGCAAGCAATAACAGACCAGCAGCTAGAGTAGCAACTAATTTTTTTTGTGTTTTTGAAAAGAGAAAGCAAACCAAACTAAACTAATTTTTTGGGAGTTTTTGATAAAAAAGAGGCAAACAAAACCAAGCAAAACTAAGCAAAACAAAAACAAAGTAAATACAAAGGTTGTGAAGACGTCCTTAGCCTCCCCGTCAACGGCGCCAGAAAAACTTTTGATGCCACGTTGTTGACGTGGGACCTTCTTCTTCTTTATTCCCTGGCAACGGCGCCCAAAAAGTCTTTAATGATGGCTCAGTTGATTACAGAGCTTCGTTGTGAGACCCCAAGAGGAAGGTGTGATGAGCACAAAAGCAAGTTTTCCCTAAGTAAGAAACCAAGGTTATCGAACCAGTAGGAGGAAGGAAATGACTCAAAGGTGTTGCTAGCAACTTGGAAACCTACACAACACAAACTCAAGACTTTGCCCCAACGAATAGTGAGGTTGTCATTCTCACCGGTTTGCTGAAAACAAAGGATTAACTATATGGTGTGAAAGGTAATAGTAGTTTGCAGATAGTAAACAATAACAGTGGAAGATGTATCAATGGTAAAGATTGGACCGAGGTCCATAGTTCACTAGAGGTGTTCTCCATAAGATAAACAAACATGGCATGCTAGGTAAACAAATTACATCAAGGCAATTGACAGGAGTGAGGAAGGCATAACAATGCAATACTAGACATTCATGATCCTATGAGATTCGATTGGGCAATACAACAATAGTCATGGACCGCCATCCAACTGCATCTATGACTAGTAATCCACCTTCAGGTTATCATCCGAACCCCCTATAGTATTAAGTTGCAAGCAACGGATAACTGCTTTAAGCAAAGTGTGTAAGGTAAACAATCCACTTGTTCCATGAACAAGAGATCGTTGTTTTCTCCCTAGTAGCAACAACACATCTACAACCTTGATGACCCACAAGTATATGGGGTGTATCGTAGTACTTTCAATAAATAGGAGTGTCGATCCCAACGAGGAGCAGAAGGTCTTTGAGCAGTGGTATGGGCAGAAATCACTGTGAATACTTAGCAAGCGGATTTTAGTGGTTTTTGACAAGGCAACAAAACAAGAGCAACTAACGAAAACGAATAAGCAGACAAGTGGCCCAATCCTTTCTTAGCAAAGGACAAGCCAGTGGAAATACTTATAAGGACTAAACGTTCTCGAGGACACATGGGAATTCTGTCAAGTGCTTTCGCTTCAAATAGCTGAGTACTCTTCTCTGGTGTTTGTAAGTGTTGTGTGGGTGAACCTGTGCTAACATACCGCCCTTCCTAGAACTAATACATACTTGTGATTAAACCCCCTACAAACATCCGTAACTACAGGAAAGTAATTAAGATATAAATTTAACCACAACCTTAAATTCTAAGATCCTACGCTCCCTTGTGCAAAGGTGTCCTAACGGGGGTTCAGGTTTCTGTCACTACGGTAACCCCACAATTAGTAGCCAAATACACAATGCATTCCCCTAGGCCCATAAATGGTGAAGTATCATGTAGTCGATGTTCACATGACACCACTAGAAGAATAGCACCACAACTTAAATACTAAACCATTGAATAATAACTCATCACAGATTCACTACTAACAACATGACTGCTCCCATGTCCTCAAGAACTAAACGAACTACTCACAAGACATCATATGGATCAAGATCAAAGATGATATGGTAATGGATAACAATCTAAAAATAAACAATAATCCAATGGTTCCACTCACAAGCATCAACTACAATAGTAATCAACACCGGGAAAGTTTCCCCTAAGAACTAAAGCAATATCCAACACAATTGTTAGAGCGGGACGGAGTGGTGGTGATTGTGCTGGTGGATATGATGGTGTGGATGATGATTATGATCCCGATGAATCCTAGCTTGATGACGGTGTTGATGGCGATGGTCTCCCCTCTCCGGGAAGGAATTCCCCCGGCAGAAATCTGTCTGCCGGATAGATCTTTCTCTCTCGGTGTTTTTCTCCCCTAGAGGCGGCGGAAATCTATTTGTGGTCGCTCCCTGAGCCTTAGGGTTTCAAAGGGAAGATATAGGCAAAGGGGTAGAGTCGGAGGCTGGGCAGGTGGGCCACGCCTTCCCTAGGCGCGGGGTCAGGTGGGCCCGCACCTAGGGGGATGTGGGCCTCCTGAGGCCCCACCTCGCCCCTCCTTCTGGCTTCCTTCGTCTTCTGGTAAAATAATATGTTTCCATATTTTTCTGGTATTTTTCTGATCTTCAGGAAATTGCACCGAAACACCTTCTCTTCCATCAGAATCCAGACTTCGGCAGTCCATCCTCCAGGAATCATCCAACATGCATAAATAGATGAAAAGCCATAAGTAATACCTCATAATAAGACAAATATCAATGAATAGAGCTAAATTATGATATAGAATGGTGATGCACATTGGGCGTATCAACTCCCCCAAGCTTAGACTTTGCTTGTCCCCAAGCGAATACTGAGCTCAGTAAACATGTCCACAGGTTTATGGAGTGAAGTGTCGATAAAAGAATACGAACAAGAAGCATAACACTTACTCTAAGGTTCCCAACCTTTAATAAGGTAGAGATCCCTGTGTTTACAATGCTAGTCCCTGGATCAACAGCTAGGATCCACAGTTAAGATGTAATATCAAGAAACAAAGGTCATAATACAACTTTATAACCAGGAATAAAATAAATTATTACATCTTACATAGCTCATTTGGCTATCTCATTACAATGCAGCAGAATATAGCAATAGCATGGGGTCCTTCATCTTCAAAGTGCCACAGGCAGACATGTTGGTTGTAGACTTGTAATCCTATTTCAACACACTTCACTAATATCAAACAAACCTGCAACATAACAAGTTACAGCCACAAGGGTCAATACATTTGAATTGTATTGGCAAGTGATACTATGGTAGTATAGTGGAGTCTATCATCTATATGCATTTGGCTAAGTGGATCTTAGGCTTTCTTTGCTCAAAATAGATTTTTCCTTATCATTTGAAAACACTAAGTTTTTGCTTGACAAAAACACCCAAGGAACCACCAATAGAAATTGGTGAACCTTAAACCCTTGTTCAACCACAAGTTTTTAACTTAGAAATTAGGATGATGAGATTCTTGATAGATTCCATGTCTTGATGCTCAAATTGTCCTTTGCAGGACATGGCTAAGTACTTAGATTTTTCACTCTGGAGGTGGGGCACTTTCCCCACAAGACTTGGTTTCACCAAGACAAGATCTTCGAAGCCTTCCCTTAGACCCGAATGGGCGCGTTCCAACCTATCATCCCTACCAACTGTCCATTTGGCTAAGTTATTGCAACCTATATGATCCAGGCCGAGCCCATAATGCCAAGTGGTTGCAGAGCTTCTCAACATTTGACATCTCAAATCTCTTTGTTCTGGGTGGCCCATCCACAAGTGAGACACCAAGTTTTCCCCAACATCTTGGACTTGGTGATGCCAAGTTTTCCCGACATCTTGGACTTGCATGACCACTCAACACAAACCATTCGTTCCATTCCACCCAGGTGATTCATTCACTTAGTTGTTTTATTAAACAAAACACAAGTCCTCAGACTTAGAAATTTTACCCCATAGCATGAATATATATTCCACCCTTGTTTTCTACTAGATAAGATAAGCATGATAGTAGTAGGAATCTTAACTTAGGAAATTTCTACTAAGGTTTCATCTACTAGGATTTCCCATAGCATAGTTTGTACTTAGCAAAATTTCCATGCAAGTCCTACTTAGAAATATCACTAATGCATAGTGAAAATAATGGGACAAAAGTATGAAGCATCACTTGCCTTTTGGTAGGGAGTATAAGTTCACTCCTTGATCTTTGCAATGTTCACTCACTTCAAATCACTACAATTCAATCAAGCAAACAATATTTCAATCCACCATTCAAGCAATTCAACACATAAAATAATAGAAACAAAACAATGCATGCAAGCATGCAAAAGGCTATTTATTTGTAAAAGTGGTTTCTAGTAGGTTATAAACATTTGGTAACTCCTATTGGTCATTTTATAAAGTGGCAAAACCATTTGCAAAAGTTTTTACTTCATAAACCATTTTTAAACCATGTCATTATTTTATGTGGTGAAGAAATGCTTTTATTAAGGCAACTTTCTATAGGGTTCACAAAATATATTTTCAAACCACAAAACCTTTTGTTTAGGGTCAGAGAGTTTAAATCAAAACATTTCCTAAAGGTTTTCCTCCAAAATCATTTTTAACAATTAGACCATATTTTTACTTGACTAGAAATGGTTTAAATCAAGGATTTATTCTTTTGCTTCACCAAATACATTTTTGAAACCACAATTTGTTTCCTATGGTCAGTAGGTTCAAAACACACCATTTGCCAAAGATGTTATCCTCAAAATCATTTTAGAACAATTTCTATATTCTAAACATGCATACATAAGTTTCTGTAAAAACAAACAATTTAACAGAAGCAATTTTCTAAACAAAGTGCATGATTGGCTAGGGCTTGTTTTTATGAATCCATTGATATAAAGTTTGCAAAATTTGGACGTGTAGATTAAAAGTTATAGATTTTACAAAATCTAGCATCTAATAGATCAAGTCTGTTTTAATTCAAACGAACAGAGCCACGTGGCGTGTTCTAATTAAATCGTACGGTTCACGTGGATCAGCAACGTGAGGCATTGGATCAAGTTACATCGCACAGCACACATTGCGTACCCCTTCGGCGTTAAGTGATTCTATCGCATCCATTAGATCATCATCTAACGGCCATCATCACCCTGACCATGTTCTGGCGGCACTCGGCAATTTTGTGGCGGCGGCAACAGCTAGCGGTGGAGCAGGCGATGCAGGAAGCGAAAAGGGAAGAGGGATGGCTCACAGTGATCGCTGTGGCGTGGGGAAGCTCAACCTGCTCGCGGTTGACGAAGGGGCGCACAGGGTTGCTGATAATTGCTCGTCGAGTTTGCGTCGGCAGCCAGCCTGTATGTCGTCGGCGGCCTTCTGGTCACGAGGAGCAAACAAAGGCATAGTTAGATTCACAAGGACATGGCGATGATGCATGCATGAAGGAGAAGGAGAGGCGGTCGGTTCTTACGGAGGAGTCGGAGAAAAGCGAGCGATGGCGTCGCTTGGTGTCGTCGTTGTCGAGGCTGCAGGCGCGGCAAACTAATGCCAGCGGAGATGCGCCAGGCTTGGGGTCACGTCCGTGTGCTCGAGGCGAGGCGGCGAGTATGGCGGAATCACCGTCGGAGTTCGTCGGAGGCAGCGGATGTAAGGTTGATTCGAGGCAACTGGTGGCGGAGGGAAAGGGGTCTAAGGAAATGGAGAGGAGGAGGCGGTTAAGAGGCGGTGTCATGGCGGATTCGCATAACATTATGGCGAATTCAAGCGGAGGAATCACGGCGAAAGCGGCGAGGCGTGTTCATCGCGGGAGGAAGAAGGTGAGGTGGCAATGGGTCGTCTCGTCGTGATAGAGGAAGAGAATGGGTCGGTGTCGGTGAGGCGTGGGTTAAACTGCGGTGAAAGCGTTTCGCTCGTGAGAGGATAGGTGGGTTGGACCGGGCCTAGTGGGCTCCTTTGAAATTTGCTGCACCTTTATATTTTTTTACATTTGTTTTCTTTTCCTTTCTTAATATTCTGTTTTGATTTCATTTAATCAATTCAAGCATCCATTGGAATTCAAAACTTTGCCAAAATTTGTGTAGGTTTAAATATTGATTAATAAAACATTCTGAAATCATTTTAGAATAATTTATTTATTCTTTTTAAGGTCTTTTAATTATTCAAAATAGGCTCTAGTTTTAATTCATATAAGATTTAATAATATTTCTAAACACCATTTGATTTTCCAAAACCTTCCAAATCTTTTCAGTAGGTTTTTATTTGATTATTTGGGTGTCAAATAATTCATCTTGAATTATTTGGAATAATTTCATATGATTTATTAATCATTTAAGATTGGGCATTTGTTTTAATTCCAATGGATTTAAATATAGTTTTAATTCCCTAAAGTTTATTTGGAAGATTTCTTTATTCTTAATTAAGTTGAATTAAACAACTTTTATTTCATCTGGGTAAATTCTAAATTACCGTTTTCTCATGAATTATATAATTATTCTTATTAGAGATTTGTCTTTATTAATATAGGGATAGAATGGTTAATGCCATTTTATTTTATTTTGGAAATTATTTATCCTTTTATTCTATTTGGATTTGGATTATATCTTATTCCATTTGCTTATGGTATTTGCCAGGATTTAATTTGGTCTTTAAATATTCTTTAATAAATATTTGTTTCTTCATCTTATAAAGTCCATATCTTTTTATTTAGAAATCCAAACTTGGTGATTCCAATTTGTAAAATCTTGTTTAATATTTGTTTATCCTTTTAAATATATTTAGGATTATTTGCTCACCATTTGGTATGGATTTTAGATAAGTGCTTTATTAGCTTGGGAATTCTATTCCTTTATCTTATTAAATTCATAAGATTTTATCTATGGTTCCAAATTAAGTGAAACCAATTTATATGGTTTTATAATATTTCTATTTGTCATTCTTGATCATTTATGAATTTTTTTGTCAAGATTTTATATGGATCAAATCCATAGGCTTGGAGATAACATGGAAATGACTTTTATTCCATTAGGGTTTAGGGTTTGGATTATTTTCCAAGTGTTTAAATTTCCAGATACATTCATTGAGGAATGCATTTCTCTTGATTTGGATTTTGTTGAATTCAAACTTTAATTAAAGTTTGTTCAAGATGGAATTTTAAGTTTCCATTTAAAAACAAAAGTTTCTTTTCACCCTGATTTTCAACAATAATTTATTTTGTTTAATTATTTTTCACATTATAAGATTTGGAAAATCTTGGGATGTGACAGTCGCCACCATAAAATAAATCTCGTCCGAGATTTGGGGAGGCTAGGGGTTACAAGTTGACTCAAAGCATCTAGGGTACTACCACCTTTAAAAAATTTCCAACTAGATTACATCTTGGCTTGCTTGGGGTCTTGTTGAAATCTCTTTGGGCAAACATCTGCATAGTGTCCTTTGTTTCCACACTTGAAACATGTGACAAGGCTGAGATCCTTCATAGGCTTGTTTATCTTGTGCTTCATCTTTTCTGGACAATTGCTTGCATAATGTCCTTGGTTACCACAATTGTAACATGTGATAAGATTGAGTTCATCACGTATCTTCTGTGGACAAGTTGCTACATAATGACCTAGCTCTTTGCAGTTGTTGCACCACACTTGGCTAATCTCCTTATACTTTTTCTTCTCTGGACATTCACTGGCATAGTGTCCTATTTCTTTGCAATGACCACATTGCACATGGCTTTTGTCCCTCTTTTTCTTGGGTTTCTCCAAAGTTAGGAGTGCTTCTAGTTCATGTTCTTCATATGTTATCTCAAAGGTAGGAACAGTTCCTGGTCTCCTTCACCTTCTATTATTCCTTGGATAATACATATGTTTCCTCTTTGGTCCTTTAAATTGGGTCATATTGCATGGAGGTGCAAGATGAGATTTTCCTTTGTCTTCATCCTTTTTGATAGATTTGGCTCTCTCATGGTAATCTACAATCAGTTGTTGTGCTCCACCTTGTTTCCTTTGTTCAACTATGGAATAGATGGGGCATTGGATAGGGACATGATTATTTCCTTCACACAAGTAACAAGTAGCTTGAGATGTGGGGCATTGGTCAACTAGATGTTTCTCTTCACAATTGGGGCATTGATCTTCATGCTCCTTGGAAGTGTGATCCTTGTCTCCACAGATATTGCAAGCTTGAGTTCCTTCTAGAATAACATCTTTGTCATCCTTGTTGTCATTAGCTCCTTGGGAAGAGTTTTCTCCCATGTTGATCATTTGAGTAGCCATCCCTTGCAACAATTGGGATTGAGTTTCCAAAACTTTTTGCATGGTTGGGTCTAACTCATTGTTGTTGGCTATAAATTGAGCTGTCACTTGGTTCAACTGGGTTTGTCTTGCAAGCAGTTGGTCTCTCATGTTGACATCTTGGTTGTTGTTGTTGCCATCCTTGAGGTTGGAGTCTTTTGGAGAAGTCATCTGTTTGGGTTGGATTTGGATTAGAATTGGCAAAATATTTCTAAGGAATAAATTCTAATCACACACATCACAATTCACACAAGCAATGTGCAAGCAATCACAAACAAACATTCCACTCAAACAACAAGTTTCAAGCATATTTTTAGGCAACCAAAAATATTTTTGTTACACCACATAAGTTGGTGGGTTTGACTTAAACAAAATATGGTGGTCTATCTATATGGTTCACTTGAAATCTTTCCATCCTTCTTAGTTGATTCTTCTTGAACAAGATGTTTGTATCCTTAGAGAATTTCTTGCATCTTGATCTCAAACTTCAAGGTGATGATGGTTCCTTCTAAGTTGTATTCCCTTAGTCTTCAAGTCTTGAGCAACATTTCTTGTCATACTTGTAGTCCTTAGTAATATCTAAGGTTGAAGTCCTTGGTGAAAATGTTGAAGATGTTGAAGTCATTAGAGTTGAAGATGTTGAAGTCATTAGAGTTGATGAAGTCCTTAGCTCATGGTGAAATCTTTGGCCATGGAGAAGGCTTTGTCCATCAAGTTTGAAATAGAAGAGGTGTAGAGTCAAAACCAAAATGGTTGAGGAAAGAGTTTACAAGATTGTTTGTAAATAAGTTTTGGAACAAATACAACTCCTATTTTTCTAAGGGTTTGTCCAATCCTAGGTTTACAAATCCTACAGGAAACACAGTGCTCTGATACCATCTGTAAGGTTCCCAACCTTTAATAAGGTAGAGATCCCTGTGTTTACAATGCTAGTCCCTGGATCAACAGCTAGCATCCACAGTTAAGATGTAATATCAAGAAACAAAGGTCATAATACAACTTTATAACCAGGAATAAAATAAATTATTACATCTTACATAGCTCATTTGGCTATCTCATTACAATGCAGCAGAATATAACAATAGCATGGGGTCCTTCATCTTCAAAGTGCCACAGGCAGACATGTTGGTTGTAGACTTGTAATCCTATTTCAACACACTTCACTAATATCAAACAAACCTGCAACATAACAAGTTATAACCACAAGGGTCAATACATTTGAATTGTATTGGCAAGTGATACTATGGTAGTATAGTGGAGTCTATCATCTATATGCATTTGGCTAAGTGGAGCTTAGGCTTGCTTTGCTCAAAATAGATTTTTCCTTATCATTTGAAAACACTAAGTTTTTGCTTGACAAAACACCAAGAACCACCAATAGAAATTGGTGAACCTTAAACCCTTGTTCAACCACAAGTTTTTAACTTAGAAATTAGGATGATGAGATTCTTGATAGATTCCATGTCTTGATGCTCAAATTGTCCTTTGCAAGGGACATGTCTAAGTACTTAGATTTTTCACTCTGCAGAGGTGGTGCACTTTCCCCACAAGACTTGGTTTCACCAAGACAAGATCTTTCAGAAGCCTTCCCTTAGACCAGAATGGACGCGTTCCAACCTATCATCCCCTACCACCAACTGTCCATTTGGCTAAGTTATTGCAACCTATATGATCCAGGCAGAGCCCATAATGCCAAGTGGCTGCACTTGAGCTTCTCAACATTTGACATCTCAAATCTCTTTGTTCCAGGGTGGCCATCCACAAGTGAGACACTAAGTTTTCCCCAACATGCCGGACTTGGTGATGCCCAAGTTTTCCCTAGCATACTGGAATTGCATGACCACTCAACACAAACCATTCCTTCCATTCCACCCAGGTGATTCATTCACTTAGTTGTTTTATTAAACAAAACACAAGTCCTCAGACTTAGAAATTTTTCCATAGCATGAATATATATTCCACCCTTGTTTTCTACTAGCTAAGCTAAGCATGATAGTAGTAGGAATCTTAACTTAGGAAATTTCTACTAAGGTTTCATCTACTAGGATTTCCCATAGCATAGTTTATACTTAGCAAAATTTCCATGCAAGTCCTACTTAGAAATATCACTAATGCATAGTGAAAATAATGGGACAAAAGTATGAAGCATCACTTGCCTTTTGGTAGGGAGTATAAGTTCACTCCTTGATCTTTGCAATGTTCACTCACTTCAAATCACTACAATTCAATCAAGCAAACAATATTTCAATCCACCATTCAAGCAATTCAACACATAAAATAATAGAAACAAAACAATGCATGCAAGCATGCAAAAGGCTGTTTTATTTGTAAAAGTGGTTTATAGTAGGTTATAAACATTTGGTAACTCCTATTGGTCATTTTATAAAGTGGCAAAACCATTTGCAAAAGTTTTTACTTCATAAACCATTTTTAAACCATGTCATTATTTTATGTGGTGAAGAAATGCTTTTATTAAGGCAACTTTCTATAGGGTTCACAAAATATGTTTTCAAACCACAAAACCTTGTGTTTAGGGTCAAAGAGTTTAAATCAAAACATTTCCCAAAGGTTTTCCTCCCAAATCATTTTTAACAATTAAACCATATTTTTACTTGACTAGAAATGGTTTAAATCAAGGATTTATTCTTTTGCTTCACCAAATACATTTTTGAAACCACAATTTGTTTCCTATGGTCAGTAGGTTCAAAACACTCCATTTTCCAAAGATTTTATCCTCAAAATCATTTTAGAACAATTTATATATTCTAAACATGCATACATAAGTTTCTATAAAAATAAACAATTTAACAGAAGCAATTTTCTAAACAAAGTGCATGGTTGGCTAGGACTTATTTTTCTGAATCCATTGATATAAAGTTTGCAAAATTTGGACGTGTAGATTAAAAGTTATAGATTTTACAAAATCTAGCATCTAATAGATCAAGTCTGTTTTAATTCAAGCGAGCGAGCCACATGGCGTGTTCTAATTCGTCGGTACCGTTCGCGTGGATCAGCAACGTGAGGCGTTGGATCAAGTTACATCGCACGACACACATTGCGTACCCCTTCGGCGTTAAGTTATTCTATCGCATCCATTAGATCATCATCTAACGGCCATCATCACCCTGACCATGTTCTGGCGGCGCTCGACGGCTGCGCGCGGCGGCGGCGGCGGCTGGCGAGCTGCTGATGCGGGAAGCGAAAAGGGAAGAGGGATGGCTCACAGTGATCGCCGTGGCGTGGGGAAGCTCAACCTGCTCGCGGTTGTGAAGAAGCGCCTGAGGTTCTTGATAATTGCTCGTCGAAGTTGCGTCGGCAGCGGCCACCTGTATCGTCGTCGGCGGCCTTCGGTTCACGAGGAGCAAGCGGAAGGCATAATTAGATGCGCAGGGCGTGGCGATGATTTGTGCGTGAAGGAGAAGGAGGCGGTCGAGTTCTTACGGAGGTCATGAGAGAAAGCGAGCGGTGGCGGCGCTTGGTGTCGTCGTTGTCGAGGCTCTGGGGCGCGTGCGATAGAGCTAATGCCACTGGAAGATGCGCTAGGGCTTGGGGGTCACGTCCGTGTGCTCGAGGAGGCGACGAGGTATGGCTGGAATCGCCGTCGGAGTTCGTCGGAGGCCGCGTCAGGGCAAGGTTGATTCGAGGCCTGGTGGCGGAGGAAAGAAGTGCGAGGGAAATAGAGAGGAAGGAGGCGGTTAAGAGGCGGTGTCGGCGAGGATTAACGCAACATTATGGCGAATTCAAGCGGAGGAATCAGCGGCGAAGCGGCCATGCGTGTTCACCGGGGAGGAAGAAGGTGAGGTGGCGTGGTCGTCTAAATCGTGATAGGGAATGGGGAATGGGTCCAGGCTATCATTGAGGGCGTGGGTTAAGTCTGCGGTGAGAAAACGTTTCGCTCGTGAGAGGGAGAGGTGGGTTGGACCGGGCCTAGTGGGCTCCTTTGGGCTGCACCTTTATAATTTTTGTTTACATTTGTTTTCTTTTCCTTTCTTAATATTCTGTTTTGATTTCATTTAATCAATTCAAGCATCCATTTGAATTCAAAACTTTTCCAAAATTTGTGTAGGTTTAAATATTGATTAATAAAACATTCTGAAATCATTTTAGAATAATTTATTTATTCTTTTTAAGGTCTTTTAATTATTCAAAATAGGCTCTAGTTTTAATTCATATAAGATTTAATAATATTTCTAAACACCATTTGATTTTCCAAAACCTTCCAAATCTTTTCTGTAGGTTTTTATTTGATTATTTGGGTGTCAAATAATTCATCTTGAATTATTTGGAATAATTTAATATGATTTATTAATCATTTAAGATTGGGCATTTGTTTTAATTCCAATGGATTTAAATATAGTTTTAATTCCCTAAAGTTTATTTGGAAGATTTCTTTATTCTTAATTAAGTTGAATTAAACAACTTTTATTTCATTTGGGTAAATTCTAAATTACCATTTTCTCATGAATTATATAATTATTCTTATTAGAGATTTGTCTTTATTAATATAGGGATATAATGGTTAATTCCATTTTATTTTATTTTGGAAATTCTTTATCCTTTTATTCTATTTGGATTTGGATTATATCTTATTCCATTTTCTTATGGTCTTTGCCAGGATTTAATTTGGTCTTTAGATATTCTTTAATAAATATTTCTTTCTTCATCTTATAAAATCTATATATTTTATTTAGAAATCCAAACTTGGTGATTCAATTTGTAAAATATTGTTTAATATTTGTTTATCCTTTAAATATATTTAGGATTATTTGCTCACCATTTGGGTATGTATTTTAGATAAGTGCTTTATTAGCTTGGAATTCTATTCCTTTATCTTATTAAATTCATAAGATTTTATTTATGGTCCAAATTAAGTGAAACCAATTTATATGGTTTTATAATATTTCTATTTGTCATTCTTGATCATTTATGAATGTTTGTTGTCAAGATTTTATATGGATCAAATCCATAGGCTTGGAGATAACTTGGAAATGACTTTATTCCATTAGGGTTTAGGGTTTGGATTTATTTTCCAAGTGTTTAAATTTCGGATACATTCATTGAGGAATGCATTTCTCTTGATTTGGATTTTGTTGAATTCAAACTTTAATTAAAGTTTGTTCAAGATGGAATTTTAAGTTTCCATTTAAAAACAAAGTTTCTTTTCACCGATTTTCAACAATAATTTATTTTGTTTAATTATTTTTCACATTACAAGATTTGGAAAATCTTGGGATGTGACACTTACACAACTCATAGAAGAGGCAACTCACCATTATATAACAGCTTGCAACCAAATACAACAGTCACAATAGAGATGCATAAATATAAATCATAATTGGAATTGGCAAACTTGTTCTTGGTTAGAGAACACCTGGCAAACAGTTTCATAAAAGCTTTTTGTAGAAGTTTCAAAACAGGAGCACTCTTTGCTCAAAAAGGTTTTTCACAAGTGAATGCTTTCAAAGTAATACTCAATCGATAAGAGTTTTGTGCAGACAAGGAAGATAGAGAACATGATTGAATAAATCACCATATGAATGCTTGAAACACATCAACTCAAAAGCTTGCTAGAGGTAGAGAGGAAGTAGGTTTACTGACTCAACTGGTAACTAGGATAAAGGTCCCTTCTTAGAGGGTAGCAGGGATTACAAGTCATAAAGAGCTTCCAAAAGATTATGGTACTTACTAGCTTTTAGCCCTCATTTTCCCTATCATAAGCATCTTGAGATGATTAGGGTTAAAGTGAACAAAGATGGAGTATATGCTTGACGAAATATAAGTTGGCAATCTCATGTCCCTTGAATATGAGGGCCACTCCTCATGCATACTCAACTTTGGGTCCAGGTAAGTTCTTGTCATTGTAAGTATTTGCATATCATTGAGAGCACCAGCAGGTACCCCTTGCACATGGTACAGGAGCTTTCCCATAATCAAAATGACAAGGCAAGCAGACAATGAGCATCTCAGTAATCTTTTTATTTACTATGTGTATAGCTTTTTATTGAGGATGCTTCATAGATGACTCACTATGGTGATGCTTCAAGTTTCCACCATGATTAGGCATGGCTTAGGCTAGCGGCTTAGGCGTTTCTCTAACACAGAATACAAACTCCATGGACTTACAAGTTCCCTCTTTATTTCACACCGTTGACATCCATAGACAAAAGAGCATGATATCAACTGTGTACAGAGTACAAGTGCAATGTTGAAAATGTTCCCCGTGACAGCACGGTTCTGCTAATTCCAACGTATAGATGCAAGCATATACAACTTCGATGTTAACAATGGTTCATGTCTATTAGGGGCAAGTAATAAAGTGTGCCATCAAGTTCGTGAGAGCTTTACTAACTAGTTTTCTCATAACAAAATACTTTTTAATTCAAAAGTTAGATGAAGCTTGAGAATTTGCTTGGAATAGCAAAAGCTACTAGGTAGATATGGTGGACACAAGTGGCAAAAGTTTTGGGTTCAAAGGATTTTGGAAACATGAGAAGTATGCCTTCTCAAAACAGGTTTTTGGCTAGCAAGGCTGGGTAGCAAACAAGAGAGTTGAAAGAAACAAGAAAACACCCAAGTAATAAAGCCAAACATGCAATCTTCCTTGAAGACACAAAATATCTTAAATAAAGAATACTAAGCTTATGAGCCAACAATAAAGAAAACAAATGATACAAAATACCTATAAGCTTTTTCTTTCTTTCTTTTTCTTTCAAACTAATGCCACTGTCCAGAACTTGGTTGCCAAAACCAATTTAGATCCACTTGATGATCCCAGAGTGGTGCCAATACTGATCAACAATATCCATCATATAATAGATATTGCAAACTAAAAATAAGAAGTGCAAAAAAAAATGAGACTTCTCATTAATATTCCAATAAAGTCACTCACACCAAGGGATACATAGATAATCAACTAAACAGAGATACTTCCACATGCCAACCAAACTATAAGATAACCTCTCTACCACAGATATGAATCCACTAAAAAGGTAAAAGATAAAAGATAATGGTGGTGATACCGCGACACTCCCCCAAGCTTGGAACAAGCCAAGGGGATGCCAAACCTGATGACGAATTACACCTTCGGTGGTGGTGGTGTTCTCTTGTCATCATAAAACTTCCAAGGCAATGGTTCCCCATACAAAAAGGATGTCCTTGTCTCTGCAATCCTAAAACTAGCAGCAGAGCTTATGCGATCAAATCTAGCCTCATACTCATAGTTTTGATTCTATATGTCATAGAGTTGTTCTTGCAATTGATTGGTGGTCTGACGGAGTGAGAATATCTCTTCTCGGAGCTCAGCAACTTCTCCCTCATGCTTGGTGATGAGCTGAACTTATCTTGTGAATAACATCCACTTCGTGTTCTCCCATCTTCTTGTACCTGAAAACTTCTTGTTCCAACGCTTTCATCACATCTTCTAGGCGCCTTCTCCTTTAGGGCCTTGAACTTCTTTCATCTATACCTTCCCCTATTTGAGGATCAACTCTTTGGGATGCATCCTCAACTCATACATGTACGGGTTGAGGACATCCGCAAAAGAATCCTCCATGGGTGATCCAGAGGAAGACAATGAGGCTCCAAATCTAAGAATTTTCCTGACAAAAACAGATCGAAATGAAAACACGACGATAACACGATGCAAGAACCTCGGGGAACCCGGGGGGTTATATATTACGAAGATTCAATGCATAAGAAAGGTTTTGATATGGAAACAAGGCGGAGTCGGAGCTCGGGGGTGGAACACCCCCCTCAGGCGCGGCCAGGCTAGGCCCGCGCCTAGGGTGGGTTTGTCCAGCCCGGGCTCTGTTTCCTCTTTAGTTTCGTTTCGTGACTTCCCTTATGTATTAAAAACATCAAAAATATAAAAAGATTGGGGTTTCATGAACCTTCTGTTTTCACCACTTTTACCTATTCAAAGACGACCTCTGCAGATTCTGGTGTTTGGCTTCTGATAAATTCTTTTGGAGTTATCATTTGAATAACATCAACATCTTCATTATAAGAATCTCCAGAAATATAATGTTTTAGTCTTTGACCATTCACCACCTGTGTTGTGTCATCCTTTAGAGAAGAAATTTTGATGGCACCTAAGCGGTACTTACTTGATAACAAAAGGTCCTTCCCATTTGGAGAGTAGTTTCCCTGCAAAAAATCTGAGACGAGACCTATACAAAAGAACTTTCTCACCAACATGGAACTCCCTTTTGAGAATTCTCTTATCATGCCATCTTTTTAATTTTTCCTTAAAGAGCCTAGCATTTTCGTAATCTTCACCTCTCCACTCATCTAGATTACTTAAGTCGAGCAGTCTTTTCTCACCAGCAAGTCTAAAGTCTCTATTCAACTCTTTCACTGCCCAATAATCTTTGTGTTCTAATTCTAAAGGCAAGTGACAAGCTTTCCCATAGACCATTTTGTAAGGAGACATCCCCATAGGATTTTTATAAGCAGTTATATAAGCCCACAAAGCGTCATTCAACTTTTTAGCCCAATTTTTCCTAGATCTATTGACAGTCTTCTGCAAGATAGATTTGATTTCCCTATTGGAAAGTTCTAATTGCCCACTAGTTTGGGGGTGATAAGCTGAAGCTATTATGTGGTTTACATCATACTTAGCGAGAGTTTTTCTAAAATCCCTAAGAATAAAATGAGAGCCTCCATCAGTCATGAGATATCTAGGCACACCGAACCTAGGAAAAATGACATCTTTGAGCATTTTCAAAGAGGTCTTACCATCAGCACTGTTTGTAGGTATGGCTTCTACCCACTTTGTAACATAGTCAACAACAACAAGAATATGAGTATACCCTTTTGAAGGAGGAAATGGCCCCATAAATTCAAATCCCCAACAATCAAAAAGTTCAATAACAAGGGAATAATTCATAGGCATTTCATTGCGTCTAGATATGTTACCTACTCGTTGGCATTCATCACATGATAAGACAAACTTCCTTGCATCTTTAAAAGGGTAGGCGATAAATTACGGATTGTAAAACCTTTTGTCTTGGTACTATCGACATGATGTCCTCCATAAACCTTTGCCATGACATTTTCTCAATATCTCTTGTTGTTCAAATTATGGAACACATCTTCGCATAATACCATATACTCCTTCTTTATATAAGTGTGGATCATCCCAAAAGTAATGCCTTAAATCATAAAAAAATCCTTCTTTGCTGGGCTGTAAAGGTTGGAGGCAAATACTTGGAAACAATAAAGTTATCATAATCAGCATACCAAGGACTCTCATGTGGACTTACCATTATTGCAGCTAACTGCTCATTTGGAAAACTATCATTAACATGCAAAGTGTCAAAAGAAATGTTTTCCAAACGAGATAAATTATTAGTAACAGGATTATCAGCACCTTTCCTATCCACAATATGCAGATCAAACTCTTGCAAAAGCAACACCCACCTTATAAGCCTAGGCTTAGCGTCCTTCTTCGTCATAAGGTATTTAATAGCTGCATGATCAGTGTGAATAGTAACCTTGGAATCAACAATATAAGGTCTAAACTTATCACAAGCAAAGATTACAGCTAAGAACTCCTTTTCAGTAGTAGCATAATTCTTTTGAGCAGCATCCAGAGTCTTGCTAGCATAATGAATGACATTTAACTTCTTGTCAACACGTTGTCCTAAGACATCACCCACAGCAAAATCACTAGCATCACACATAATTTCAAAAGGTAAACTCCAATCAGATGGTTGGACTATAGGAGGAGTTGTCAAAGCTTTCTTCAAAGTTTCAAAAGCTTCCTTACAATCATCATCAAAAACAAAAGGTACATCTTTTTGAAGAAGATTAGTAAGGGGCTTTGAAATTTTGGAGAAATCTTTAATAAACCTCCTATAGAAACCATCATGACCAAGGATACTACAAATACCTTTGATATCTCTAGGACAAGGAATCTTCTCAATTGCTTCAATTTTGGCTCTGTCAACTTCAATGCATCTTTCAGAGATCTTGTGTCCAAGAACAATCCCTTGACCATGAAATGGTATTTCTCCCAGTTAAGAACAAGGTTGGTTTCCTCACATCTCTGCAAAACTTTTTCAAAGTTGTGCAAACAGTTATCAAAAGAAGTTCCATAGACGGAAAAACGTCCATGAAAACCTCCACAATTTCTTCACAAAAACCATGAAAGATAGCAGACATACATCTCTAAAAGGTAGCAGGAGCATTACATAAACCAAAAGGCATATGCCTATAAGCATAAGTACCATAAGGACAAGTGAAAGGCTTTCTCTTGGTCCTGCTTTG
Organism: Avena longiglumis; assembly: GCA_030063025.1. Taxonomy (NCBI): domain Eukaryota; kingdom Viridiplantae; phylum Streptophyta; class Magnoliopsida; order Poales; family Poaceae; genus Avena; species Avena longiglumis. The sequence goes on along the minus strand of CP125978.1, from coordinate 418,136,368 downwards.
AACAATTTGAGAAAACCGAATAACCATCAATAAAGCAAAAGTGAGTCTTTTTGGACAACCTCTCAAGCATCTGATCAATGAAGGGCAAAGGATAATGATCTTTCTTAGTAACTTTATTAATCTTGCTAAAATCAATGCACATTATATACCCAACCACTACTCTTTGGGGTATAAGCTCATTATCCTCATTAGGCTGTGATTATCCCCCTTTCTTGGGAACACAATGAACATGGCTAACCCATTTACTATCATCAATAGGATAAATAATACTAGCATCAAGGAGTTTTAATACCTCATTTCTTACCACATCCTTCATCTTAGGATTTAGACGATGTTGGTGCTCAACAACTGGTTTTGCATCAGGCTCTATATTAATATCATGCTGACATATAGTAGGATAAATCCCCTTTAAATCATCAAGAGTATAACCCATAGATCCTCGGTGCTTTTTCAATACCTCCAATAACCTTTCTTCTTCCTTTCCTAAAAGTTTAGAACTAATAATAACAGGATATATATTATTGTCATCAAGATAAGCATATTTAAGATCATCAGGTAAAGGTTTTAATTCTAAAACAGGGTCCCCTTTAGGTGGAAGTGTGGTACCCAAATCTTCCACGGGTAAATTATGCTTAAGTAACTTAGGCCGACGAAGGAAAACCTCATCAATCTCATTTCTTTCCTTCATGAAGGCATCACTTTCATGATCTTCCATGAACTGATGCAAGGCATTGTTAGGAGCAAGAGAAATAGCAGAAAGTTGTTCAACCCTAAAATCCTCATTAGGCAGTTCATTTTCATAAGGAGTTTTGGAAAATTTGAAAAAAATTAAACTCATAAGACTCTCCAGCAAACTTAGTCAAAACTTTTTTCTTCCTACAATCTATGATAGCCCCACAAGTATTCAGAAAATCTACCAAAGATGATAGGATAGGTTTTACTAGCTTCTTTACCAAGTACTAGAAAGTCAGCATGATACTTAACCTTACCACAAAGGACCTCCACATCTCTTACGATACCAATGGGGCAAACTTGCTCCCTATTAGCAAGGTGAATAACCACATCAATGTCCTCAAGCTCATAAGGACCAATATCATGCATAATTTCCCTGTAAAGCTCATAAGGAATAGCACTAGAACTAGCACCAATATCACATAAACCATAATAGCTATGACTACCAATTTTAACAGAAAGCACAGGGACACTAGCTTTTCTAACTTTCTTAGGATGAGAAACAATATTAGTAGCGTCTTCACAGAAGACAATATGCTCATCCTCTATATTTCTAGTGACAAGATCTTTCACAATAGCTACCATAGGCTCAATATCAATAAGCTCCTCGGACCCTACAGTTTTCTTTGCGCTTTTTCTAACCACATTAGCCATAATAGAATGCTCCTTTACTTTGGAGGGAAAAGGGATTTTCTCAACATAAGGTTCAGGCAAAATAGGATCAACAGTACAAACCTCCGTGCTGGTAGGAACATGGGTGACAATCTCTTTATAAGGAGCATGGTACTTGTCCCACTCTTTCTTGGGAATTTCAATATAAGAGGCAAAGGCATTAAAACATTTTAGAAGAACTTGAGGATCAAGACCAAACTCATTACTAATATCACGGAAGTTGTCGGTTCCCATAAAAGATTTAATACATTCATAATCATATTTTATACCTAACTTTCTTCCTTTGTCATTCTCCCAAGCTTCAGTGTTTTCTTGAATACGGTCTAGTAGATCCCATTTAGCTTCTTCCTTCATACGTGTAAATGATCCAGCTGAAGAATCTAGTAAATATTTATCATGAAGAAAGCCTAGCATAAAAGTTATTGAGAATAATATTGTTAGGGAGTTCATGAATAGGGCATTTAAGGATTAGTAACTCCAGTCTCCCCAAGCTTGAGCTATACTCTCTCCATCAAGAGGCCAAAAGTTATATATAAGATTTCTATCCTTATGAATCTCCTTTGGGAAGATAAAATTTAGAGTAAAAGAGATGCCATCTCCTCCCATTCCATGGATTGTCCATTCTTGACTTATACCATTCTTGACTCTCCCTTTCAAGGATATGGAGTAACTTATTCTTCACCTATTCCTTTGTGATACCTGCACACTTAAACAACCCGCATAATTCATGGATAAAAAGCAAGTGATCACCAGGATGGACAGTTCCATTCCCAAAATAATAATTATCCATAACATTATTAACAATACTTGTAGGTATCTTAAAAGGATCTATCTCAATAGGTGGTGGTTCATCTACTACCCTAGCAGTGGTAGTAGTTTTCCCAAACAGAAAACCAAGTGGGTTATCCATATTGGAAACAAAGTAACAAGGAGTAGCAAGAGCAATACTCACAGTGAAAGTTTCCCTTACCAGTCCCACTCTTCAATAGCGCTTCACTCCCCGGCAACGGCGCCAGAAAATAGTCTTGATGACCCACAAGTATAGGGGGTGTATCGTAGTACTTTTGATAAATAGGAGTGTCGATCCCAATGAGGAGCGAAGGTCTTTGAACAATGGTATGGGCAGAAATCCTGTGAATACTTAGCAAGCAGATTTTAGTGGTTTTATAAAAAGGAAACAAAACAAAGAGCAAGTAACAGAAGTAACGAACTGTCACATCCCAAAATTTTCCAAATTTTGTAATGTGAAAAATAAATAAACAAAATAAATAATTGTTGAAATTTAGGGTGAAAAGAAACTTTTTGATTCTAAATGCAAACTTAAAAATACCATCTTGAACAAACTTGAGTAAAGTTTGAGTCCAACTAAATTGTAAGATCCCTCCTTTGTAAAGGAAAGGATCCCTGTGATTGCAATGCTAGTCCCTGGGTCAATGCTAGCATCCACAGTTTAAGATGAAGTACACAGAAACAAAGGTCATTATTACAAGTCATTCCAGAGACAAACATAGTCTTTACAACTCCATGGCCACATGCCTAGTACAAGAGTTTAAATATGTAATAAGATAAATAAGTCTTCATCTTTATGTGCCACAGGCAAGCATGTTGAGTGTAGACTCATGACTCCTAATCATCATCAGAATAACCTGCAACATCACAAGTTACAACCACAGTGGGTCAATACATTGGAATAGTATTGGCAAGTGATACCTTAGTAGAATATTGGTGGACTAAATACTATATGCACTTTGGCTAAGTGTAGCTTAGGCTTGCTTTGCTCAAAATAGGTTTTGCCTATCAGTTGAAAACACTAAGTTTTTCTTTGTCAAAATATTTCCCAAGGAACCACCAATAGACATTGGGGTCCTTCACCCTTGTTCAACCACAAGTTTTTACTTAGAAATTGGGATGAGGAGATTCTTGATAGATTCCATGTCTTGATGCTCAAATTGTCCAATACCAGGACATGGCTAAGTACTTAGATTCTTCCATCTGCAGAGGTTGTGCACTTTCCCCACAAGACTTGATTTTCACGAAGGCAGGACCTTTGAAGCCTTCCTTAGACCAAATGGGCCGCGTTCAACCTATCATCCCACTACCACCAACTGTCCAAATGGCTAAGTTATTGCAACCTATGTGATCCGAGCGGGCAATTCTTATTTTTCAAAATTTATTTCATTGAGATAATCTAAAATTTAAAATGGGTTTAATTGGTTAAATTCAAAAGTTAATCAAAAACTTAGTTACCTAATTATTACCTAAATAAGGATATTTAGTAAAATAAAAAAGGTTGAATCCTTTTACTTTCTATTCATTTTAGATTTCTTTAAAACAAACAAAGAGAATGAAAAGCTCTCTCTTGACAATAAAAGCAGCGAACAGCCACCCTTTTTAGTTTTACTGCATTGGGTGGCGAGAAGCTCTGTTGACGGATACAAAGTGCGGAAAAGTATCTAGAACTTCTCCCCTGGCCCTACTCCCCAACCTAGAGTAGCTAAGTGTGGAAGTAAAATTAACCCTTGTTAAGAGTAATAAGAAGCGTAGGAGCTTGCGGGCGACTTGGTAAGCAAGCTACACATATGTAGCGCCAACTCCAGTTCTTTCTCTTGAGAAAAAAATAAGTTCACGAAATCTGATAATTCTTCTTTATTCGTCTAATTGATTGCAATTTTTCTACCTCCTTTCTTTTTCATATATTTTTCTGATCAGGAAAAATAAAAAATTATGTCAGTTATTTTGAAGTTATTCTAATCTCGTTAATTCTTGGGTTTAGGAATTTTTCTATAACTTAAATGACTCAATAAAAGCTTTTTTTATTCTTTTAGTTACTGATTTTTTTGTTGGATTTCACTCCATAAAAGCTAGACTAAGCAATAAAGTGCCTCGTATTTTACCTTCCTTGAAAAAGAACTACAAATCCTTAACTTTTAGAGGAATCCTTCATCGATGGTTGTGAATGGTGACTTTTCAATCCTTTCGACCTTGATTCCATAGGAGCAAGTCGGAAAGGTTGCTAGTCTTTAATCCTCTATTCGGCACAAGAAAAAGGCAAAATGCCTTTTCTTGTGCCGATCTTCTGTATCAAAATAAGATTAAGAATCTCTTTAATCCTCCTCCATATTCGATTTTTACGCCTACACTTAGCTCAAATGATAAGGGTTTCTCTGTCTCTTGCATGTGCATGTATTTTCATACAATATTTTATTTCTTTAAACTAAAAATCGCTAAATCGTGAGCATCATCATGTAGGTTCGAGATCCAAGTGGTAGTATCGGGGCCCTTAGCTAGTGTTCTTGAGAAATGGCGGGTCGGCCCATTCTTCAAAAGATGTTTTCTGAGGATCCCTCTTGGATTTATGTTCTTAATTTCTGGCGTGGATATTGGCGAATTAATTGAGACTTTAGCATGGGCTCATGAGCGTACACCTTTAGCTAATTTAATTATTTGGACCTCCTCTCTGCAGTGCGGAGGTCAAATTCGAGTTTCAATTCAATTTTGTTTTGTTAAATTATTTTACTCTGCTTCGACATAAGATAGAATCAAAATAGAATTAGTCCCGTCTCATTATGAATCGAAAGGGGCTGGTATTTTTCCAAGAAATCTCTAGCCAACCTTTTCGCAAGAGGTTTTTCTTAACACCAATGAATTTTATTAATGCTAGAAAAAAACAATAGCTCCAAGAATTTATTTGTTCTCAACGCCCGAATGCTTTTTTTATTTATGAATAAAAAAAAGCATTGTATCGTGGGGTCGGAGGTTTGGTCCGGAAAAATTCGGAACAAAATATCTACCCCATTGAAGTTTATAGCGATGGATTTCTAATTCGATGCAAAGCGAAGAACCTTACGAGGCTTGACATGCATGAATCCTCTTGAAAGAGAGGGTGCCCTTGAGCAGCGGACACGGTGGTGCATGGTACATCTTCATTTCGTGCCGTAAGGTGTTAGGTTAAGTCTCGCAAAAGAAAACAAGGTTGCAGATGCTTTGAGAAGAGATTCTCTTATGATGGCGATCCTTATGCGATTACTCTGCTTGGGCTTCCAGTATCAACTAATGATGATCATCCTTCTATTTTTAGACTCCACCCGTAGGAACTACGAGATCACCCCAAGGCGCCTTGGCGTCAGAATCCTGAGACCGACCATAGACCACTGTTCAATAAGTGGAACACATTAGCCGTCGCTCTCGGTTGGGCGGTAAGGTCGGAGAAGGGGCACAGTCACTGCGACCCCCCTTTGTGAGGCACCTTCTCCCAGTTCTGGGTCTATTTTGCGAGTTCCTTAGAGAGAGTTTCTCGCCCTAGGTATTCTCTACCTACCCACATGTCGGTTTCAGTGCAGTACCCTTTTGTTGAAGGTCGTTCGAGCTTCACTTGTCTGAGACGGCTGACGCGGACATGCACAACATGATTTCCATTAGTACACAGTATGATCAACGATTCATAAAGATATTAATTCCGATTAGTGTTCAAACGATCAAATGGACTTTAGCCATCTAGGGTGCGGCACTCAACCGCTTCGCCTAGCAGCACAACGCTTGTATTGCTCTCCCACAACCCCGTTTTCATGGTTTAGGCTGACCTATTCCATTATCCGTCGCTCCATTATCAAAAGAGATTCCTATGAATCCAATGAACGCTTTTGCCATATTTTATTATCTCATAAATATGAGTTAGAAATAACAAAAAGAAAAAAAGATACAAAGATATCCGTTTAAGGTAAAATATACCCTTTACTTTAATTATTTAAAATTTTTTTATTTAGAATTGGAAATTTCCGCGGGTACTTTTTTATTTTAGAGATACCCCTTTTTCCTCCCCATGGGATTATATCCCCAGTTATTGTGAAAATAAAAAATAAAGAGGTTATGGAAGTCAATATTCTCGCATTTATTGCTACGCCTTTATTCATTCTAGTTCCTCTTGCTTTTTACTTATTATTTATGTAAAGCGATCGTAAAATGATTAGTTGGAATTCCAATTAATCATTGAAGAAATGCACCCAGGATCCCGAGCCGATCTTACCTTGGCTCGCAAACCCCAAGTTTGTCTATGAAGAGCTAATCTAATTGTTTTTTTTCTATAATGGATTTCTTATGTGGAATACTAATGGATAGGGCCTTGTTGCTATGTGTCGAAAAGGGACTTGAATCTGAGATCTTTCTATAGGTTAGTAGAGCTTTTTATATGGCTATGTTCTATTTGTAGGAGTAAAATAGGGATTAGGCTGTGGAGAGATGGCTGAGTACAACGGGGAGTTGTATGCTGCGTTCGGGAAGGATGAATCGCTCCCGAAAAGGAGTCTATTGATTCTCTCCCAATTGGTTGGATCGTAGGGGTTTTACCTGTTCAATCTCTAACGAATCAAGATATCCTCTCGTTCCGGTATAAATAGTAGCTATCTGCTCTTCCACTGGGAGAGGGTTTGCCTGGGATTGTTTAAGCAATTGAAAGGGAAGTAGGGTTTACTACTTGCCAACCAGGAAGGTAGGACTTACTCGGATAGGGAGCTCGAGGGAGCAAGCGTTGAAAAGCAAAATAACTGAAAAAGACATTAGATAGTGGATTAGAAGGATCCGTTATCCAAAATTAATTCATTTCTTGTTTCAAATATTAGTTCACTCCAAAAGAGGGTCCTATTGAAAAGAAATAATCAAAATACAAAACATTTTTTTTTTCAAATTCAATTGTTTATTTATCTCTTATTCCAAAATTCCCCTGAAAATCGAATTCTTCCAAGTGGCTGCACTAGAAGCTTCTTCATATTTGGCCTCTCAAATCCCTTTGTTCCTGGGTGGCTTTCCACAAGTGAGATACACAAGGTAAACCATAGAAATGGTCCTTGTGTAACCACTCAACATAACCCATTCTTTCCATTCCACCCATGTGTTTCATTCACTTAGTTGTTTTATTAAACAAAAACATAGTCCAAAGACTTAGAATATTTATTCATATCATGAATATAACCACCCTTGGTTGCTACTAGCTAGGCTAAGCATGGCATTGATAAGACTTAGAAATATTTCTAGCAACTCTACAACTACTAGGATTTCCCAAGCATAGCATATAGATCAAAAATATCCATGCAAGACTAGCAAAATATTTCTAATGCATATTTGAAAAACATAGGAATAAAATCATGAAGCACCACTTGCCTTGGTAGTTTGGAGAGTAGCTACAATCCTCACAATCACAATCACTATTTGCACCAAAATCTACACATAAAATGATAGCACCAAATCACATACAAAACAAATACAAGCAAAAATATATGGATGCATGCAATATGATATGTGATGATTTTCTATACTCAAAAAGACAAGTGCAAAGTACTGATTCATAAACAAGTTCAAAACTTGCCAAACAACCTTTATTTGAACATTAAAACATTTCTCAAATAATTAATATACACAAAATAGGCCTACACATGTTTCAGTAAAAATAACCATTTTAACAGAAACAAAACATTAAACACATTGCATATATGGAAAGGGCTTTCTCTCCTGATTCCATTGATATAAAATTTGTCAAATTTGGACGTGGGAATCAAAAGTTATGAATCAAACAAGTTTTAATATCTAATAGATCTAATCCAGTTTTTTAAATTTAAATCCTAGCCACGCGGCGTCTCCTGATTGGACAATACCTTCACTCAGGATCATGCTTCCCTACGTCGGATCAAGTTAGATCAACACGCCGGATCTAAAAGCAGTTCGCTCCGTTCTAATCTACACCCTCGATCTGATCTAGCGGTAGATGCTTTGACCAAGAAGTGGCAGCGAATGGTCATTGGCGGCGGCGCTTCTGCCGACGCACGGTGATTCTAGAGGGCTAAGGGTCGACGTGTCTTCTGCGAACTCGCGGAATCACGGCGAAGATCAAGGTGTTCTTTGGTGTGGGCGGGGTGTCTGCGAGGCTCTTTGGGGCTCGTCGGAGTTGGAAGCGTCGGGTTTACCTGACAGCGGCAGCGACATTCAGCCACCTAGCACAAACCAAGGGTATCGGTGAGTGCACAGCTCGAGCGAACTGGCGGTCAAGTACAAGGCGGGGCGGTCGGCTTTACCTCAATCTCTCGTAGTAGTTAGAGGCGTCGGATGCCTGATGCAGCGTCGAAGTCGGCGCTACGGATCCTAGCGGATGAACAAAGAGGATCATGAGGTGCGCAAAGATCAGAGGATCATTCCAGGGTGAACAAGGAGTAGTCGCGAGCACTAGGCTTACTGGAATACCTCGCCGGAGTTGGCTCTGTCTGCGGAGGTGTAGGAGCAAATACTGGCAGCCTGGTGGCGCTCTTGGCTAGCTTTGTTGGGGGAAATTGTCACGAGGGGGAGGGGTTTAAGTAGGCGCGGCCGGAAGCTTCATGGAATCAAGGACAATTACGCGCGACATTATCGGCATCAACGGCGGCGGCGGCGTGGTCTGCGGGATTTTGGGGACGACGGAGTGGCGTGGGCTGAGGTCCACTTGTCGGCGAGGGTATCTTGTGACAGTGAAAGCGGAGGAAGAGGGGAAACCGGGTGGGCTGGCTTTTGGGCCGTTTACATTGTTGAAATGGAAAGGTGGCGCCGAAGCTGCATTTTCTAATGCCTTTTCTTTTTCTAAATTGATTTTCGGAAACATTTTCAAATGATTTCAAAACCATTTGAATTCAAACCTTTTCTGAATTTTTTGCAGTGTAACACTCATAATTGGCATAAATCCATGTGGTCTCTGTACTAGCTTGGTCCTTTTGATCAAACAAAATATAAGCGATGACATAGCACTTGATTTGAACAAGTTTTGAAAATGGTTTTAAATCCATATTTGTTTTGTAAATTTTGGTTTAAGCACTAGCAATCAAGCAAGACAATCTGAGAGCAACAAGGTTTGGTTTGAACAAATAATCTCCCATTGGAGTAGCATCGATTAATGTTTGATCACATAAAATCATAGCTCCCAAGTTACATTTTCTTTCAAAATGAGTTTGAATTTGATCCCTAAATGATATGCATGCATGCATGATATGAAATCTTTGAAAACATGATTTTAGGGATGTTACATAAATTCAAATCAAGTGAAATGCATTTTTCATAAATGCATGTGGAAATTTAAAACACTTGGGAAATAGCAAAACCATAAAACCCTAATGGAATAAAATCATCTCCAAGATATATCTAAGACCATGGATTCGATCCATATAAAAATTTGTCAACAAACATTTATAAATGATCAAGAATGACAAATAGAAATATTATAAAACTATATGAATTGGTTTCACTTAATTTCGAGCCATAGATAAAATATTATGAATTTAATAAGATAAAGAAATTGAATTTCCAAAGCTAATAAAGAACCTATCCAGAAATCCATAACAAATGGTGAGCAATTAATCCTAAAGATATTTAAAAGATAAATAAATATCAAATGATATTTTACAAATTGGAATCACCAAATTTGGATCTACAAATAAAAAGATATGGATTTTATAAGATAAAGATAGAAATATTAAATGAGGAATATTTAAAGACCAAATTAAATCTTGGCCTAATCCATAAGCAAATGGAATGAATATAATTCAAATCCAAATAAAATAAATGGATAAAGAATTTTCCAAATAAAATAAAATGGCATTAACCAAATTCTATTTCTTTTTGAATAAAGACAAAATCCCTAATAGAAAATGATTAATTAAATCAGGGAAAATAATTTACCCAAGTGGAATAAAAGTTATTAAATTGACTTAAATGAAATAAAATATTCGTTTAAATAAAGTTATAAGGAATTAAAACCATATTTGAATTTCATTGGAATAAAAACAATTGCTCAAATTAAATGATTAATAATCATATTAGAACACTTTAAATAATTCAAAGTAAATTATTTAAACACCTCATTAAATAAATAAAACCTAATAAGGGTTTTGTGAAAAATTGTAATTTAAATAATGGTTTGAAAAATATATTCAATCTTAATTGAATAATGGCATTTGCTTAATTTAATAAGGAATAAAACATAAGAAAAATAAAAGAACTATTCCTAAAATAGTATTTAAAATGCATGTTTAAACAGTATGGAATTATACTGAACATTTGAAAAAGGTTTGAATTCAAACAAGGTTTGAAAACATTTAAGCAAAATCAAAACAGAATATTGGAAATGGAAAAAGAAAAAGAAAAAGAAAAAGAACAAAAAAAAGGGAAAACAAATTAGCCCGACCAGCAAGCCCACAGACCCTCTCTCCTCTCTTCCCGAAGCATTTTCTCACATGAAGGAACCCTTGTCGTGACTTCAGCCCCACTCCCTCTCCCTCTCTCGGCCTTGAGACCTTGCCACCTCGCCGTCGTCCTCCCCGCAGTGACCATGCCTCCCCGGCCGTTCTGTCGTCGTTTCTTCGATTGAATACGCGGTAATGACGCCATATAACAGCCCCGCGATCACGCCCTATTAAGTGCCTCTCCCTCCTCTCCATTTCCTATCTCTCTCGCCCGGCTCTCTCTGCCCCCAGGCCGTCCCCAATTCCACCTGCACCGCCGCGGACTCCGGCGAGCATTTTCATCAATTCCAGCCATCCTCCATCACCCCTCGCCCCCTCGACCACACGAGCGCACTCCCCATCACTCGGTGAACCTCTCTGTAGCCTCCACTCGCCTCCGCACACTTCACAGCGTCGGCAACAATGACCACGAGCGCCCGCAAATGCTCCAACTCCGTGAACCTTACGGGTAGTCTCGACCGCGCCTCCTCTTCTCTTTGATGCTCCGATACTCCCCACTCTTCTGTCTAACCATGTTGTTTTCTTGCTCTCTCGCTCGATGGCAGCGCCACCTGGAACCGTGCGTGTCAAGCGGCACCAAGAACTTGACGAAATTACCGCCAGCCCCGTCGCCCCGCCAACCCGAGCACCTTGAGCATCGGCATCCCTAGCGAACACGGTGAGCCTGTCCTCCCTCTCCTCCTTCCTGGAATAGCGAGCCATCGCGAGCAGCGCCGCCGAGCCACCGCATACAGTGCCGGTCCTTGGCAAGCGTTAGGAGCCATCGAGATCGGATCGGGCGATAGGATAGATCCACTTATCGAAGAGGTATGGATGTCTACATGCCACGATTTGCATTAGATCCAGCGGTCCACGATAGTCGATCCACAAAGCGATACGGTGAATAAGAAGCGACCATGTGGCCCGATGCATTTATAAAAACCAAAAATTGATCTATTAAATGATCAAACTTGTAAATTGCATAACTTTCAAACCACACGTCCAAATTTTGCAAATTTTATATCAATGGAATCAACAGGACAAGTACTTTCCAACCATACACTTTGTTTAGTGAGTTGCTTCTGGAAACTTGGTTGTTTTTGCAGAAACTTGTGTAGGCATATTTAGAATACAAAATTCATTCTAAAATTATTTTTGTGATAAAATCTTTGACAAATGGATTGTTTTGAACCTACTGACCATAGAAACCAACTTATAGATTCAAAAACATATTTTGTGAAGCAATAGAATATATCTTTGAATTAAAGCATTTCTAGTCAAATAAAAATGTTGTTTATATGTTAAAAATGCTTTTTAGAGAAAAACCTTTGGAAATTATTTTGAATTAACTCTTTGACCCCAAACACCAAGTTTTAGAATTAAAAATATATTTGGTGAACCCTATAAATATTATTGCTTTTCTAAAGGCATTTTCAACCACATAAAATATTGATTTGGTTTAAAAATGATTTATAAGTAATATCTTTTGCAAATGGTTTTGCCACTTTTATAAAAATGACCAATAGGTATTTTAGAATGTTTATAACCTATTAAGAAACCACTTTTTTAAATAAAACAATATTTGGCATGCTTGCATGCATTGTTTTGTTTCTATTGTTTTATGTGATGAATTGCTTGAATGGTAGATTGAATTCTTGCTTGCTTGATTGAATTGTAGTGATTTGAAGAGTGTGAATATTGCAAGATCAAGGAGTGAAATTTTATTCTCTACCAAAAAGGAAAGTGATGCTCCATACTTTTGTCCCATTATTTTCACTATGCATTAGTGATATTTCTAAAGTAGGACTTGCATGGAATTTTTTTTGCTAAGTATAAACTATGCCATGGGAAATCCTAGTAGATGAAACCTTAGTAGAAATTTCCTAAGTTAAAATTCCTACTACTATCATGCTTAGCCTAGCCAGTAGAAAACAAGGGTGGAATATATTCATACTATGGAATATTTCTAAGTCAAAGACTTGTGTTTTGTTTAATAAAACAACTAAGTGAATGAATCACCTGGGTGGAATGGAAAGAATGGTTTATGTTGAGTGGTTATGCAAGTCCAGTATGCCGGGGAAAACTTGGGCATCACCAAGTCCAGTATACTGGGGAAAACTTGGTATCTCACTTGTGGATGGCCACCCAGGAACAAAGAGATTTGAGATGTCAAATGTTGAGAAGCTTCAAGTGCAGCCAGGGACGGGGCCAGTGTTTGAGCTCAAGGCGGGCAAGGTGTGCATGTGATCTGATTGAGGGGGGATGAGCTAGAAAATCTACCACAAATAATGACCTACCATGGATAATATTCTTAAGAAAAACATGAGCATAGGGGCGTCGCCTGCTAATCCCTTGTCTTTGTCCTGAGTGCGACCACTTGGCATTATGGGATCTGCTGGATCATATAGGTTGCAATAACTTAGCCAAATGGACAGTTGGTGGTAGGGGATTGATAGGTTGGAGGCGTCCATTCTGGTCTAAGGTAAGGCTTACGAAGATCTTGTCTTGGTGAAACCAAGTCTTGTGAAAGTGCACCACCTCTGCAGTGTAAAATCTAAGTACTTAGCCATGTCACAAAAGGACAATTTGAGCATCAAGACATGGAAGCTATCAAGAATATCCTCATCCCAATTTCAAAGTTAAAATTTTGTGGTTGAACAAGGGTTGAAGGATCACCAATTTCTATTAGGAGATGCCTTGGGTGATTTTGTCAAGCAAAAACTTAGTGTTTTCAAATGATAAGGAAAACCTATTTTGATCAAAGCAAGCCTAAGCTCCACTTAGCCAAATGCATATAAATGATAGACTCCACTATACTACCATAGTATCACTTGCCAATACAATTCAAATGTATTGACCCTTGTGGCTGTAACTTATTATGTTGCAGGTTTGATTGATGTTAGTGAGATGTGTTGATTAGGATTACAAGTCTACAACTAGCATGATTGCCTGTGGCACTTTGGAGATGAAGGACCCCATGCTATAGTTATTTCTGATGCATTGTAATGAGATAGCCAAATGAGCTATGTAAGATGTAATGAATTATTTTATTCCTGGTTATAAAAGTTGTATTATGACCTTTGTTTCTTGATATTACATCTGCGTGGATGCTAGCTATTGATCTAGGGACTACCATTGTAAACACAGGGATCTCTAAATGTTGGGACCTCTACGAACAAATGGAGCAAGTGGCCCAATCCTTTCTTAGCAAAGGACAAGCGGTGGAAATACTTATAAGGACCAAGCGTTCTCGAGGACACAGAATTCTATCAAGTGCTTTCGCTTCAAATGGCAGTACTCTTCTCTGGTGTTTGTAAGTGTTATTAATAATGAACCTGTGCTAACATACGCCCTTCCTAGAACTAATACATACTTGTGATTAAACCCCTCCAAACATCCGTAACTACAGGAAAGTAATTAAGATATAAATCTAACCGACCTTAAACTCTGAGATCTCGCTCCCTTGTGCAAAGGTGTCCTAGGGGTTCGGGTTTACATCACTCACCCACAATTAGTAGCCAAATACACAATGCATTCCCCTTGGCCCATAAATGGTGAAGTATGATGTAGTTTACGTTCACATGACACCACTAGAAGAATAGCACCATAACTTAAATACTAAACCATTGAATAATAACTCATCACAGATTCACTACTAATAACATGACTTCTCCCATGTCCTCAAGAACTAAACGAACTACTCACAAGACATCATATGGATCAAGATCAAAGATGATATGATAATGGATAACAATCTGAACATAAACAATAATCCAATGGTTCCACTCACAAGCATCAACTACAATCAACAGGAAAAGTTTCCCTAAGAACTAAAGCAATATCCAACACAATTGTTACAGGACGGGGCGGTGGTGGTGAAGGTGCTAGTGGAGATGATGGTGTGGATGATGATGATGATCTGATGAAGCCTAGCTTGATGGCGGTGTTGATGGCGATGGTCTACCCTCTCGGGAAGGAATTCCCTCGGCGATGTCTGCACGGAGAGATCTTTCTCTCGGTGTTTTCCGCCCCAAAGGCGTGAAATCTATCTGTAATTAAACTCCACGAGCCTTAGGGTTTGAAGGGAAGATATAGGCGATGGGCGAGTGGAGCGGGCAGGTGGGCCACACCTGCCCTGGCGAGGTCGAGGTGGGCCGCCACGGGGCATGTGCTTGAGGACCCACTTCTTCCCTCCTTCTAGCTTCCTTGATCTTCGGTAAAAATATGTTTCCATATTTTATGGTATTTTCGATCTTGGAAATTGCAAGCGCCTTCTTTTCCATGAATCCGGACTCGGCATCCATCCTCCAGAATCATCCAACATGCATAAACAGATGAAAAGCCATAAGTAATACCTCATAATAAGACAAATATCAATGAATAGAGGTAAATTATGATATAGAATGGTGATGCAAATTGGGTGTATCAAACCTTAGAGATTTCTGTCACTTCCCTTAGATTAAATAGTGGCATGAACCCACTATCGAGCATAAATACCCCCTCTTGGAGTCACTAGCATCTACTTGGCCAAGATAGCTACTAGAAACGGAGAGCATGCAAGATCTCAAACAACACAGACATGATAGAATCAATAAGACAAAACCATTAATCAATCGACATAGTAATCTCAATATCCAGCGGATACCCATAAACACAACATGCATGATTACAAATAGATGATCTTGATCATGAATGGAGCTCACAAGATCTAAACATGGTAGCACAAAGGAGGATACAACCATCTAGCTACTACATGGACCCGTGGTCAGGTGGAACTACTCACACTTCATCTGGGAGGCTGGCATGAGGAAGAAGAAGGCCTCGAGGATGATCTCCCCTACGGCGGTCTTAGGAAGATCTTGATCCCCCTATCTAGGGACAATGGTGGCGGCGGCTACAGGCTGTTTCGTGGAATATTGATCGGTTACTTAGGGTTTTGGTATCGGAGGTCTTTTTAGGCGTGAGGCGGGCAGAGGCGGCCACCCCCAGGCATGGGCCCACCAAGGTCGTGCAGCCAGGGGGTGTGGCCCCTGGTGGATCCCCTCTATCTCATTGATGTCTACTCACTTCTATTCTTGTAGACAGTTGTTGGGCCTCCAAGTGCAGAGGTTTGTAGAACGACAAGTTTCCCTTAAGTGGATTACCCAAGGTTTTATGAACTCATGGAGGAAGTGGTCAAAGGTATTCCTCTCAAGCAACCTACACCAATCAAGATACCAGGTCTCTTGTGTACAACACACCCAATATAGGTGCACTAGTTGGCGAAGAGATAGTGAAATACAAGTGGTAACGGTGCGAAAATAACCGACTTGTTGTTGGCGTGGGGTAGCGGTGCGAGAAAAGTGTTGATAGAATGGAGAAAGGTAAGCCCAAAACCTCCGGCAAATGGAACAAAGGTGGAAGCAAGCAAACCCAGATCTAGATACCAAGCGGTGTTTTAATGTTTATAAACAAGGCCTAAGGATCATACTTTCACTTCTAACACTCTCTCATATAAATATCCTCTCTTCATGATACTACTCTTAACTACTCTCGATTGAACACTCTAATCCATGGTAGGGCTATATGGCACTCCTCAAAGTCGCCCCAAATCTATATAACCCATCATCCACGCTTGAGCACTAGATGGTTTCCAACAAACACCACAATTTCCATAGAGACATCCAACTCAAAATATAACTCATAACAAATATTCAATCTAGCCAAAGTGCCACACACGGTATACGCGCACATCCCACTTTCACCTGCACGTGGGGAAAGGCATAGATCTATTCAAAGCACAAAAGGTATTTATGTGAGACTCAAACCTAAGTGCACCCCCCATGGCGTGCATGCAGCTGTCACTTTCACACACATGGGAGATCGAGGATATCTATTGAAGCACTTGGTATGAGGTAGATCTACTTGATTACAAAGCTCATGACCACAACAAGATCATGCATAGAGATAGAGATGAACACATAGCTTTGGTAGAGCTCTTTGTTGGAATATGCCCAGAGGCAATAATAAAAGTGGTTATTATCATATCTTCATGCTTATGATAGCTTATTTTACATACCATGCTATAATTGTATTAACCGAAACATTAATACTTGGTAATGATTTGTAACAACAAAAGAGTCCCTAGTAAAGCCTCTTGTTAAACTAAGCAGGATTTTCCCAACAAGGCACGGAGCTACACAGGAGGGTATTTTGCCCCCATATTCGGAAGGAATCCTCTTCAATGGGCTCTCTTAAATGTGATATCCCTGTAAAGTTGGTTTAACTTCATTACTCTCATAACTTTCTACACTGCAGAAGTTTAATTGGAATTCGGATTTCTTACTTCTCCTTTATTAAATTATTACAAGAACCTATTCTTTGAGAAAGTTCATTTCTTTCATCATTTCCTAATGAGAGATTTTCCCGGATAGCCCCTCTTGGCTTGGGTATTGAATCAATAAATCTTCCATGCTCTCCTCTACCCCTTCTAGAAGATAAAAGACAAAGGAACCTCTTGTGCAGAATCTGAAGGGTGAGAAAAGCCTATAATTGTTGAACTAAATGGGGTTTAAAAAGTCACATAAATTGTCTAATTGTTGATTGCCTGGTTTGTAATGCTGCTCCTCCTTATGCGAGATTCCAAAGTGGTTAAAAATCTTGTTGCTTCATTACTTTTAAAGGTAAGGATGGGGACACGGAGAAGAGGTTGCTAAAAGAAAGGGAAGGCCAATGAAGTGTGATGCGGTGAGAGCTCCTACAAAAGGCAGCTACGTGAGGAGGAGCCTCTTCGGCAGGCTTTGGTGCAAGAAGAAACACAGGGCTCTTGAATGGTACTGTGGACAAAGCAAGCCAAGAAGAAGCCCTCTTCTTAAGTGTTTAATGTAATCAAACTAAGTCTTTTGATGGAGTCTTGTTGACTCCACATCATATGTTACTGTGATTGTGATATTGCAATGTGGATGGTACTTATTTGTGGATTATCTATGCTGATTGACACATCTTGAATTGGATGGACCTTTTGTCTACTTAACAATTGCTTTGTTTTCCTCTCTGGTGATTACACTATTTATATCACCCCCATATCTATACTTGCTCTAGTTTCTTAATGATAACAAAAAGAACTTTTGGAGATCTTGAATTGGAATATCGGGGAATCAATTCTGAAATAAATGGGTTGCTCTAGGAAACAAAATATGGGGAGATCACGGTTGTGACATCATCATCTCCAAGGAAACTAAGCGTGAGTACTTTGACCATCCTACATTAAAATGCACCCTCAAATTTACCAATTTGAATTCTTCTTTCTCGGAGAACATCCTGGAGTTTGATACTCCCATTTGGAATGGT
Organism: Avena longiglumis; assembly: GCA_030063025.1. Classification (NCBI taxonomy): domain Eukaryota; kingdom Viridiplantae; phylum Streptophyta; class Magnoliopsida; order Poales; family Poaceae; genus Avena; species Avena longiglumis. The sequence goes on along the minus strand of CP125978.1, from coordinate 418,118,405 downwards.
TCCCTGTTCTCTGATATCTTTCCTTTCTCAATGAGTTTTCTATCTCCATCACTGAGCATCTCTCTTGTCCAATGAATCACCGGATCCTTACCAACATTTATGGAGCCATGTTTACCACGAAAAAGTCACAGATTTTTAGATTGGTTTGGCAGCATTGATATGCCTGATGATTTGGACTGAAAACAGCTCATGTGGGAGACGCTTTTAGCACATGAGGCGAATGCCTTGAGATAGAAATAAAGTGGGTGGGAATGTCAATGGTATGCTTCTCTTTAATGAAGCCATTAATAATTTGGGTCTCATAGAGTTTCACCACTTAAGGGTAGAAAGTTCAGCTTGGGTAACATGCGAAAAAGATCCTCTCTTGAAAGGTTGGATTGGTTTTTATGCGCCTGGCCCTAGACTCGAGTTTTCCTCAACTTTGTGTTGCTCCTCTTGCAAATCCTACCTGGTCATCTTCCTTGTATCATTTCCAAGTAGCCTGATGATTCCCAAAGCTTTAGGTGTTCAAAGTTGAAATCATTGGTTGCATCATAAAGAGTTTAAAAGGCTATTGATGCCCGAAAATGCGGAACATTCACTGTGGGTTTTATGGGATTAAATAGGCAAAATCAATGCTAAATTTAAAAGTATGAGAAGAGGGCTGAAACTTTACAGGCAAAAACTGACTACCTTGCTGAAGGCACAAATCTATAATGTTAATGCCACCATTGACTTTCTTGATATATCATGGGAGAAATGAGAACTCTTCTTTGTTCAACAGTAGGTCTTGGGGATATCTGAAAAAATCTTTATTGTTCTCTTTACAAGATCAGAATACTTGTTAGAAGCTTGAGAGGGGAAAATTAAATAGGTTAAGCTAGGGGATTATTTTAAACACCAGTTCTTTCCACTCCGGAGCTACCATAAGCTTTGAACATAATTACATTTCCATGCTCAAGGGATGATTCACGATATTGAGGGTTTATAATCATGATGGCAAAGCAAATCTCGCTTTAGATTCCTTCAAAAAATAGAATGGGCTCTTCGATAGCTTTAAGTAAACAATGCTTAATGACATTTGCTGGTGATTGTTTAAACTTGCGGGAAGAAAGGGATGCTTTGGAAAAACCTTTCTCTGTTGAGAAGTTACAGTGATGGTCATCTACGTCGCCTATTGAAGTAAATCTACATGCACGATGGTTTTTAATAAACCAGATTCATGTGAAGCTTTGTTGGCCTATTATTAGATGATGTGAAACATCTACTTGTGGAGTTCTATGAAGGGGCAGAATCTCTTTGGAAGGCATTAATTCTTCTTTTTATCACCCTCATTCCAAAGTGCTTGCTCCTCGACTCCCTGCTGATTTTTGGGGCCTATTTCTTTTCTTGAATAGTGTCTTTAAGATTATCACCAAGATTCTGGCTAATAGACTGCAAAAAGTCATACTTAAACTTGTTCACA